>CM049875.1:327500-335000 GCA_027474115.1 Schizopygopsis malacanthus | reverse complement strand
GGATTCTCGTCCGTGAAATGCGTCGCTTACGGTATTTTTCCGGTTAGTCGACGCGAGCAAAATTATGATTTTTACAAATCGACTTGTCATGACGAATCGCGACAGCCCTATTCTAATCATATTAGACACGTGATTTTACCGAAGGCTACCAGGATCATTATAACTGAGTTTATTAAACTCATTAACATAAACAAACTATGTTCTCTGTGTCCAGTTTGTAGCGTGGATCATTCATTGTAACATTAAATCTGTTTCTCGTGTTTAATAATCTGTTATCTTGAAAAATAGTTTATGCTACTAATGCCCACTGACTTGGTTTTAAACCTATATTATTATCCAATTTATGAGCCTTAAAATATCTTAAAATGCACACATGTAAATCAGGAAAATCTCAATTGCCCCCCCCCCCCCCCCTTTAAAATGTAAACTAATACGCCTATAGGTGCTCAAATACTGGTAATGTGATGCCCCCTTATTATTTTAGGAAAGTGTTTACCATAAAGTATATTTTGGTCATTAGTTTTTAATTATATAATTTGTATAGTTTTACAGTGCTGTAAATACTCAAAAGTGCTTGAATTTCTCTCTTAAAAGCTTCTCAATGTAATGAAATTCAACGACACTGTGGTTATCGTTAGCGTTAACTTCTGGATATATGTCAGCGCTGTTTGTTTATATCAGATTTCTGTGCATAATTCGAATGCTTCTCGCGGTAACATGATTAATTCTGCTTCACTGTGCCGTAACACCAAATCAACACTGCTTCTGAGCTCGGAGGAGTTTGTTTCGCTCGCTGTTTGATGTTTCTCATATACAGAGCCATATATTTTTCTTCCACGCTTCAGATGCTGAGAACAGACAGCCGGTTTACATTTACATGTTGCTTATTGTTTTTTCTTCCTCGCTTCAGATGCATTGGGACGGTGTCAGAACCAGAAGATCTACTACTGGTGCCACTGAAGGAGCAGATCAATGTGTTAGTCATCTCAACCCCCCCACCGCTCTGCATATTTAGCATGACTCTCTTTTAGTTAACACACCTGATTCAGATCATCAGCTCGTTAGAAGTGCATGAACTGTGGCATGCTCCCTACACAGTGTCCATCGGAACGGAGTGCGATCCGAACGGATTCATTCATGGCTTCGCAACGTCTTCAAGCACAGACGAGTGTGACATCATATACCTCTGTAAATATATACGATTTTAATTCACAGAATTAAATTAGACTCGGAACTACAATAACCATACTGTCATAAAGACTCGGAACTACAATAACCATACTGTCATAAAGACTAACTACAATAACCATACTGTCATAAAGACTCGGAACTACAATAACCATACTGTCATAAAGACTCGGAACTACAATAACCGTACTGTCATAAAGACTCGGAACTACAATAACCGTACTGTCATAAAGACTCGGAACTACAATAACCGTACTTTCATAAAGACTCGGAACTACAATAACCATACTTTCATAAAGACTCGGAACTACAATAACCATACTGTATAAAGACTCGGAACTACAATAACCGTACTGTCATAAAGACTCGGAACTACAATAACCGTACTGCCATAAAGACTCGGAACTACAATAACCATACTGTCATAAAGACTCGGAACTACAATAACCGTACTGTCATAAAGACTCGGAACTACAATAACCGTACTGCCATAAAGACTAGGAACTACAATAACCATACTGTCATAAAGACTAGGAACTACAATAACCATACTGTAATAAAGACTAGGAACTACAATAACCATACTGTCATAAAGACTCGGAACTACAATAACCATACTGTCATAAAGACTCGGAACTACAATAACCATACTGTCATAAAGACTCGGAACTACAATAACCATACTGTCATAAAGACTCGGAACTACAATAACCATACTGTCATAAAGACTAGGAACTACAATAACCATACTGTAATAAAGACTAGGAACTACAATAACCATACTGTCATAAAGACTCGGAACTACAATAACCATACTGTCATAAAGACTCGGAACTACAATAACCATACTGTCATAAAGACTCGGAACTACAATAACCGTACTGCCATAAAGACTAGGAACTACAATAACCATACTGTCATAAAGACTAGGAACTACAATAACCATACTGTAATAAAGACTAGGAACTACAATAACCATACTGTAATAAAGACTAGGAACTACAATAACCATACTGTCATAAAGACTCGGAACTACAATAACCATACTGTCATAAAGACTCGGAACTACAATAACCATACTGTCATAAAGACTCGGAACTACAATAACCGTACTGTCATAAAGACTAGGAACTACAATAACCATACTGTAATAAAGACTAGGAACTACAATAACCATACTGTAATAAAGACTAGGAACTACAATAACCATACTGTCATAAAGACTCGGAACTACAATAACCATACTGTCATAAAGACTCGGAACTACAATAACCATACTGTAATAAAGACTCGGAACTACAATAACCATACTGTAATAAAGACTCAGAGCAATTAAGTTTTTAGCAAAAACCATAGACTGTAAAACAGTGACGTCACTCGTCGGCTTCTGAAGAGGAGCTCAAAGTGGGCGGAGCCGGCCGTCGCCATCTTGGCAGCTCGTCACTCCCAGATAATCGAAAATGGGTAAAAAGGCGGGATGTGGGTGGAGCTGGTTGCTGAAACCACGCCCACCTAGCGTGACAGTGGTGACGACAGCAGCAATCCACCTGTCACTCAAGTAGCCACGCCCTTAATTATGCTGAATTTATGGTTTAATATAATTTAAACGGATGAGTTATTGAAAAATCCCCCCCCCTATCACGAAGGGCAAAATTTGCGATATAGACCAAAACCACTTTTTGTGCCTGATTGTAAACATACTTTTTTTGCTGTAAAGTTGGGTATTTTAACATCGGGGTGACATCATATAAGACATCGTCTATGGGACTGACTCCTTTTGGACCGGCCAGTCGATGAACTACAAGTTGTCACATCTCTCATGAAGGAATCCATGATCACCGTCCGCTTGCAGCACTACATTAAAACCACACATTTTTTTTATGCGTATGTTAGCGTACGCACACAGCAGTCGTACGCGCAGCCTTGCAAAATATATTTAATTTGACTCGTATGCATGCGCTTTGCGCCAAATTGCAATACCTCTCCTGGCCTAGCGGGGGCCGTAGGGAGCAGTTATGAAGATTACAGCGTGAAGAAGGACACGGAAGAAAACTCATAGAAGCACCACGGAAAGGCTAGCCGTGACCAAGTATTGCGTAAGCTAGCGTTTGGGAGGCCAGACAGTGTCTACGCTGATTCCGGAGATGTGTGAAGCCCTTCGGCTACCTTGTGAATCGACCCCCCCCCCACCACCCCCCCGGCAGCGCTTCCACCTTGTGGATAAACTAATTACTGCAGGAGAGTTTAATGCGCATGTGTGACCCGCGCGTACAAAGTGAAGTATACTTTGTCCTTAACACACACACGCATGCTGACTGACGCGATCTCTGGGGGGGGGGGGGGGGGGGGTGTTCTCCGATCGACTCGGGTATTACACACACCGTTAAAAAGACCCGGGACCCGAAGTAATAGATTGGGACCCGGACCCGCCTGGGTTTGGAGCGACATGAGGTTAAGTAATTAATGACAGATTTGACTGTTTTGGGGTGAAATGTGGTTATAAGCGTCTGCTAAATGCATAAATGTAAATAATTGGTCATTGTTCTCTCATATAAACATTTTCAATATTTTAAAGATTTATTGTTTTGAAAAATATTATGTTTATACAGAAAATATGCATTCATTTGATAAAGTTAAAGACTTCTAAACGGTGTAATCCATATATAATACTGCTCTTTTGCAGTATTATATATCATTATAACTGAGTTTATTAAACTCATTTTTTAACATAAACAAACTATGTTCTCTGTGTCCAGTTTGTAGCGTGGATCATTCATTGTAACATTAAATCTGTTTCTCGTGTTTAATAATCTGTTATCTTGAAAAATAGTTTATGCTACTAATGCCCACTGACTTGGTTTTAAACCTATATTATTATCCAATTTATGAGCCTTAAAATATCTTAAAATGCACACATGTAAATCAGGAAAATCTCAATTGCCCCCCCCCCCCTCCCCTTTAAAATGTAAACTAATACGCCTATAGGTGCTCAAATACTGGTAATGTGATGCCCCCTTATTATTTTAGGAAAGTGTTTACCATAAAGTATATTTTGGTCATTAGTTTTTAATTATATAATTTGTATAGTTTTACAGTGCTGTAAATACTCAAAAGTGCTTGAATTTCTCTCTTAAAAGCTTCTCAATGTAATGAAATTCAACGACACCGTGGTTAGCGTTAACTTCTGGATATATGTCAGCGCTGTTTGTTTATATCAGATTTCTGTGCATAATTTGAATGCTTCTCGCGGTAACATGATTAATTCTGCTTCACTGTGCCGTAACACCAAATCAACACTGCTTCTGAGCTCGGAGGAGTTTGTTTCGCTCGCTGTTTGATGTTTCTCATATACAGAGCCGAACCCCCCCCCCCCCCCCCCCCCACCCACCCCCCGAAACAACCAGGGGACCCTTGTTTTCGTTTTAGACTTCGGCCAGCGGCTATAATAACGTGGTGCTGACGCCCTTCTACGTAACAATCAGACAAACCATGTAACGGGAATGTCGTAAAGTCTCTTGCTCGAGACGAGTTGAAAGCCTAACAAGCTGCGATTCGAGACGGACAAATGCCAAATTTTGTTTACATTTACATGTTGCTTATTGTTTTTTCTTCCTCGCTTCAGATGCTGAGAACAGACAGCCGGGCCGAAGCATTGGGACGGTGTCAGAACCAGAAGATCTACTACTGGTGCCACTGAAGGAGCAGATCAATGTGTTAGTCATCTCAACCCCCCCCCACCGCTCTGCATATTTAGCATGTCTCTCTTTTAGTTAACACACCTGATTCAGATCATCAGCTCGTTAGAAGTGCATGAACTGTGTTCCGACTGGCATGCTCCCTACACAGTGTCCATCGGAACGGAGTGCGATCCGAACGGATTCATTCATGGCTTCGCAACGTCTTCAAGCACAGACGAGTGTGACATCATATACCTCTGTAAATATACACGATTTTAATTCACGGAATTAAATTAGACTCGGAACTACAATAACCATACTGTCATAAAGACTCGGAACTACAATAACCATACTGTCATAAAGACTCGGAACTACAATAACCATACTGTCATAAAGACTCGGAACTACAATAACCATACTGTCATAAAGACTCGGAACTACAATAACCGTACTGTCATAAAGACTCGGAACTACAATAACCGTACTTTCATAAAGACTCGGAACTACAATAACCATACTTTCATAAAGACTCGGAACTACAATAACCATACTGTCATAAAGACTCGGAACTACAATAACCGTACTGTCATAAAGACTCGGAACTACAATAACCGTACTGCCATAAAGACTCGGAACTACAATAACCGTACTGTCATAAAGACTCGGAACTACAATAACCGTACTGTCATAAAGACTCGGAACTACAATAACCGTACTGCCATAAAGACTAGGAACTACAATAACCATACTGTCATAAAGACTAGGAACTACAATAACCATACTGTAATAAAGACTAGGAACTACAATAACCATACTGTAATAAAGACTAGGAACTACAATAACCATACTGTCATAAAGACTCGGAACTACAATAACCATACTGTCATAAAGACTCGGAACTACAATAACCATACTGTCATAAAGACTCGGAACTACAATAACCATACTGTCATAAAGACTAGGAACTACAATAACCATACTGTCATAAAGACTAGGAACTACAATAACCATACTGTAATAAAGACTAGGAACTACAATAACCATACTGTCATAAAGACTCGGAACTACAATAACCATACTGTCATAAAGACTCGGAACTACAATAACCATACTGTCATAAAGACTCGGAACTACAATAACCATACTGCCATAAAGACTAGGAACTACAATAACCATACTGTCATAAAGACTAGGAACTACAATAACCATACTGTAATAAAGACTAGGAACTACAATAACCATACTGTAATAAAGACTAGGAACTACAATAACCATACTGTCATAAAGACTCGGAACTACAATAACCATACTGTCATAAAGACTCGGAACTACAATAACCATACTGTCATAAAGACTCGGAACTACAATAACCATACTGTCATAAAGACTCGGAACTACAATAACCGTACTGTCATAAAGACTAGGAACTACAATAACCATACTGTAATAAAGACTAGGAACTACAATAACCATACTGTAATAAAGACTAGGAACTACAATAACCATACTGTCATAAAGACTCGGAACTACAATAACCATACTGTCATAAAGACTCGGAACTACAATAACCATACTGGCATAAAGACTCGGAACTACAATAACCATACTGTAATAAAGACTCAGAGCAATTACGTTTTTAGCAAAAACCATAGACTGTAAAACAGTGACGTCACTCGTCGGCTTCTGAAGAGGAGCTCAAAGTGGGCGGAGCCGGCCGTCGCCATCTTGGCAGCTCGTCACTCCCAGATAATCGAAAATGGGTAAAAAGGCGGGATGTGGGTGGAGCTGGTAGCTGAAACCACGCCCACCTAGCGTGACAGTGGTGACGACAGCAGCAATCCACCTGTCACTCAAGTAGCCACGCCTTTAATTATGCTGAATTTAAGGTTTAATATAATTTAAACGGATGAGTTATTGAAAAATCCCCCATCACGAAGGGCAAAATTAGCGATATAGACCAAAACCACTTTTTGTACCTGACTGTAAACATACTTTTTTTGCTGTAAAGTTGGGTATTTTAACAAAATACCCAACAAAGTTGGGGTGACATGATAAAAGACATCGTCTATGGGACTGACTCCTTTTGGAGCGGCCAGTCGATGAACTACAAGTTGTCACATCTCTCATGAAGGAATCCATGATCACTGTCCGCTTGCAGCACTACATTAAAAGCACACTTTTTTTTACGCGTATGTTAGCGTACGCACACAGCAGTCGTACGCGCAGCCTTGCAAAATATATTTAATTTGACTCGTGCGCTTTGCGCCAAATTGCAATACCTCTCCTGGCCTAGCGGGGGCCGTAGGGAGCAGTTATGAAGATTTCAGCGTGACGAAGGACACGGAAGAAAACTCATAGAAGCACCGCGTACAAAGTGAAGTATACTTTGGCCTTAACACACACACGCATGCTGACTGACGCGATCTGGGGGGGGGGGGTTTGTTCTCCGATCGACTCGGGTATTACACACACCGTTAGAAAGACCCGGGACCCGAAGTAATAGATTGGGACCCGGACCCGCCTGGGTTTGGAGCGACATGAGGTTAAGTAATTAATGACAGATTTGACTGTTTTGGGGTGAAATGTGGTTATAAGCGTCTGCTAAATGCATAAATGTAAATAATTGGTCATTGTT
>CM049875.1:302500-322500 GCA_027474115.1 Schizopygopsis malacanthus | reverse complement strand
GGTTCAGAACTAATAGGATTATTGTAGCGATATATGTTGTAATAGAACGTGTTTTATTGTGTTTCTAGCTCAGAATGTCTGACGAAGGAAAGCTGTTTGTCGGCGGCCTGAGTTTCGATACCACCGAACAGTCGCTAGAGGACGCCTTCTCCAAATATGGCGTCATCACCAACGGTGAGTAGCCAATCAGTGACGCGCTCTGCTGCCGCGCTGCTTCCGATTGGTTCCGGTATTGAATGCGATTCACAGAAGACGCTCATTATAACAAATATGTCTGTTTTCAGTTCATGTGGCCAGAAACAGAGAAACCAACCGGTCCAGAGGATTCGGTTTCGTGACCTTTGAGAATCCGGACGATGCGAAGGACGCGCTTGAAGGAATGAATGGAAAGGTTCGTTACCGAGTCGTTCGGTTCAAATCGGGGGCGGGAGTTTTGGCTCGTTTAGTGAGTCGGTTCATTTCACTCGGTTCAATGATAAGAACCGACTCCACAGCTAGCTTTCATGATTCAGCCAGATTCAATAATTATACAACCTGTAATTGGTACAAAGCTCATTTAAATTATGCAAATGCTGAACCCTATCTCCAGAATTTGTCTGTATGATACGTTTAAAACAAAATCTTAATTAATTTAGTCAAATTTGTTTTTAAATCTGAAGTAATTTGTATAAAAACACCAATGTGTTACAATAATTCAGGATATGCTGTAAACCATTGAGCCGTGCATTACTATAAGATTACAATTAACAACGGAGCACAAACTTAGATTGTATTTTTTAATTAAAAAATCATCAAAGAAACTTAAATTGTATTTTTTTTAAATTTAAAATATATCATTAAGAAACTTATATTGTACTTTAAAATTTAAAAAATACCATTTAAGAAACTTAGTGTATAAACTGCAGCTTTTAAAATTAAAAAACATAATTTGTTGTAATATAATAATTAACACAGTGGCTTTAATTAAAGATGTTGAATATGGGTCGTTCTACATAACTGATCCAGGGTTGGAAACGGCTCCAAAAATGAATTAGTGTATGCAAATTGTATTATATCAAAAGTACACTTCTATTAATTGTGTAGTTTAATTCTTATTGTATTAGAATATTTTGTAATAATAATTTAATTAGTAGGATTGACTTTAAACCTGTTGCATGCATCAAAATTGTATTTTTATGCTAATTTAATACATTTAAGTTTTATCATTAAATCAACTATTTTAAGTTTAACTAATGATATTTGTATTTTTAATCCAAGCTATTTGTAAAAGTTGATCAAAGTTAAGGATTCGTTAGTCTAATATACATTAAACCAAACACTATCTTAGAGTTACCCCAAAATTTGATTAATTGCAGATAAAAGTGTTAAGTAGCAACGTCACACAGATTTTTCATTACCTCAAATAGATGTGGGGGGGGGGGCACTGGGATGTTCCCTGATTGTACAGGTTAGGGGTGTGGTTACAATCAGTCTCGGCCAATGGGCTGAAACTTACAGGTAGAGACAACATTTATTAAAAATAGTACAATTATTTTTTGCTCAAAAGAATAACAATTTAACCACAAGGGGCCAATTTATGATACATAAATTATAATACATTTTTAAAAAGTTATTCATACATAGAAATATTGTAATAAAAGTGACTTAATACATTTATCAAAAATAGTTAATAGTTTTTGCTGCTTAAAAGAATAAAATAATTTAAACACAACGGTGAAATTTATAATACATAGATAAATGATAATCCTTTTTTAAAAAGTTATTCATACATAGAAAGATTGTAATAAAAGCGACCCTTTTTTTAATACGTAATTTATTAAAAATAGTTAAAAAATATATTTTTTTTTTGCTGCTTAAGAGAATAAAAAATACTTTTAAACGCAAGGGGCACATTTATAATAATAAATGAATTAATTAAATGTTATTCCAACAATTTTAATAAAAGCATAAAGTTTGAGCGCTTATGCTTTCTGAATGTGTGCAGTTTGCACCGATACTATAGTATGTATATATTAGGGATGTATTAATTAATATCATGTTATCTCCATCTTTTTGTAATCTAACACGATGTTTTTGTGCCGTTATGCATTGACTCAAACTAAACCATTAATAACACTCAGTCACTGGTTTAGCTGTCCCCTCGTTAGCTGTGTGCTTGACGACTCTCTGTCTCTGCAGTCTGTGGATGGCCGGACGATCCGTGTGGATGAGGCTGGAAAGGGTGGTGGCGGCGGTGGAGGAGGCCGGTCCGGCGGTGGATCCTACAGAGGTGGTGGTGGAGGACGAGGAGGAGGAGGCTTCTTCAGAGGAGGCAGAGGTAGAGGAGGTACTCCGTTAGTAATGCATCTCCTCTCCGGATGCGTTTCTTTGGTGTCTAGTCGACAAACTCACGCTGTCTTGCTCCTCGCAGGTGGAGGTGGATATGGTGGTGGCGGCGGTGACCGCAGTTATGGAAGTGACCGGAGCTACGGAGGCGGTGGTGGAGGCGGATACAAGAGCGGAGGAGGTGGATACTCCTCAGGAGGTGGAGGAGGCGGTGGCTACAACAGAGACAGGTGTGTTAGTGGTGCATCAGGGTCTAGTGTTTAAGATAGTTATGGACTTATTTAAGCTCAATCCTGAAGTGGTTATTGTGCATCATATTTAAAATGCATGCCATTGTCACTACTACCCAAGAAAACGCCTGGGGTTTTATTCAGGTCTCGTTTCAGGACATGTGTCGTATTTTTTTTTTATTTTTTACACAGAAACACACACGAACCCACCCACCCCCCGATAGTGTCTACAAAACAGCATTACATAACTGTTTAAATGCATCACTTTTTACAAGTATTTTGCGTAATATAACTAGTTACATTTGTATTATGAAAATATCTTAAGACGTTGTATTAAATAGAAACGTATTAATGCGACTGCAAATATTTTGCATTCTGCCAGACAGCAAATGCATAAACTAAGTTTAATTATGAATGTTGCCTAAATCTACCAGGAAAGCAATGCATTAGTTGTGCCTGACGTATGTTTAGGCGTTCTTATCCAAGTAATCGTTCATGTGTTTATAATCTAATGCATTCCCTTTAATAGTAAATAAGCAGTGTTGTCCTAATAAACAGTGCACGATATTAATATGCTGATTTCTTGTGGTTTCAGGAGTTCTGGTTACAGCGATCGCGGCAGCTCTTACAGAGACGGTTATGATAGTTATGGTACGTATTAGTTTGTAAAATCCCCATATACGCATGTGTGCCGTGCTCGTGTCGATGCATACGAGTCAAACCGGCTTTTCTAGAACTGTGGGGGTCACGAGATGTAACTACGTACCTTTTTTTGTGTGTGTGTGCATAACCTAAAAATGGTGTTAGTTTGAATTGTGTATTATGAGAATCGAGTCGTGATTTGCTGAGGACGCTCAAAACCCTGATCCGCTCTCCAAATCCAGCCCCGGTCCATCTCATGTTTGATTAGTTGGGGTTGTCTTTGTCTTAAACCTGTTGAGATTCTTGAGTGTCTTCATGTGTGATAACTTCCTCCTCAGCTGTACAAGAGTAGAACCCAAGACCCGACGCGTCAGCGGCTGAGCGTTTCTAAAGACTCATGGATCTGTTCTTGGATTTTGTTGTAGCTGTTCTCCCTGTTTCTGTTCTGTTCTTGTATTCTGAGGGAAAGGCCGCTTTCTGTTCACTGGCTATGTGCCTCGTTTGACTCCTTTAACTCATCAGCCCGAGCCTCACTGTCATGCTAGCGCTCACCTGTGCTTCAATAGGGAGTCTAGACAGTCCTGTTTATGTTACTGATGCGCAGCCGCCGTCATTAAGAGCACGGCTACTTAGCTGTAAGCCAATGATTTGCCCATATCCAAAAACTCAATTCCTTTCAGACCGGTGAGCAGTGGACGGCCGGCTCTGGCGCTGCGGTTCTTGAGCCTTGCTGAGGTATCCGTCTATCTATCGCTGCTCCTCGCATCCCTGCATTTTAACCATGGACTCTTGACTAATATATATCTATCAATCATTTACTTGAAAGAGAACCAGAAATTGTTAACAGTACACTTCAGAACTGGGGAAAGAAATCCTTGTGCTCTTGTTTGCTTTGTATGAAAATTTGACTCACTATTTTTTTGTTGCTTTTCAATTTTGGCTTCATGGAGCCTATTAAACGAAACCATTTGTTCAAACGCTTTGAATTCTGTTGTGCATTTCAAAAATGGGTGGGGGGGCATGAAGTATCACTCAAAATTATGTGCATTAGGACTTTACTATACTCCAATTTAGCCAGTATTCTAATTAGTCTTACTGGTGTGGAATTAGTTAATGCTAAATTATATTTTTGAGGGGGTTCATAAACTTATGTCGTTTGCTGATGTAGTTACAAACAAATTTTTTTTTGTATTGACTTCCATTATATGCCCAAAAAATACAATGAAGTCAATGGAAACCCAAACGTTTGGTCGCCAGGGTTTAATTTTTTTGGTGTTCCGCCTCATTTGAAGTAATATTAGGGCAATTAAATGTATTTGGTAAATTTTAGCAAGAGTATTCTGAGGGGTTAGAAATGTCTCTGGAGCACAAAAGCAGTCATAAGCAGCACGGGTATATTTGTAGTAATAGCCAACAATACATTGTATGGGGCAAAATTGTACAGTTTTTGATTATGACAAAAATCATTAGATATTAAGCTCATGCTCCATGAATATATTTTGCACTAAATAAATCAACTTAATTTTTGATTAGTAATATGCATTTAAATAGAACTATTTAAAAAAAAAATTGTCCTATTAAAACAAAACATTTATCAATGGAAAGCTATTAATTTAGATCATAGAAATCTAAATTGACCCTTATAACTGGTTTTGTGCTCATGAGTCGTGTTCTCGTCAGGTTTTATGAGGTTAGTCTTAAAATAATTAGGTTGTTAATTCCAATGATAAGAATAGATGTTTAAAGTCATGCATTAAAAGTCTTTAACCTTAAAACGTTAAATAAATGCTTCAATTAGCAGCTCAAACATGACCGAATTCTGCTTCGAGCTCCAACAGGAGCTAAAGAGTTTGTGTTTGGCTTTGAAGACTAATTAAGTTTGTTACTAAAAATGTTGCACCTTGCTAATAACCAAATGGTGTTCGCTCATTAGTGTTAACTGTTGCACGACTGCCTGTTTTGTGATCATGTTCAAATGGAAGAGTTTAATGGTGAAGGGAATAACCTTCACCGGTCCTCGTTAGCTGAGTAGAGTGAGTTATTAAGTGTGTTTCACCCAAACAATGCTTGATTGAACCCAAGCGCTCCGGATGAGTTTCCTCAAACACGTCCTTGGAGCTTGAAGCGTTGCATCTACCGAAGTGAATCCTGACTCTGGCTGCTCTGTTCGTTAGCCTGTGTGCGTGAGGTAACCTTCCTTTGCTCTCCTGTTCACTGCTTAAAGGGGTCATATGATGCCATTTCAGGTTTTCTGTCTCTTTGGGATGTTACAAGCTGTGCATAGATGAAGTCTCAAACCCACAAAAATATTAGGTGTGTACGACTTTAAGAGGTGCGGCACAGAATGGTCAGTGTATGACATCACAGTACCGCGAGAGCCAATCGAAAGCAAAAGAATCCATTGTGATGTCGTACACTGATCATTCTGTGCAGCGGCGCTTAAAGTCGTACACACCTATATTTTTTAAAAGTTAACTTGACCACGCCCTCCTAAAATGGTTTATTTAAACGCGTCACGTGGGAAGATTTGCATAACACTGCCCAATTGTTTACTTAAAGAAAGAAAGCGGAGCTATGCTGCTGAAAGTCGAACACACCTATATTTTTTTAAAAGTTAAGACTCGACCACGCCCTCCTAAAACGGGTTTATTTAAGCACAGAATATTTGCAAAACACTGCCCAATGTTTACGCAAAGAAAGCAGGAGGAGCTATAATACTGTCTGGTGTTGTTGCAGCCGCCGGCGCCATGTTTCGTTGTGAAAGCTAAACTACTTTGGGCTTCCAAAAGAGGACCCACCCAACTAGAAATCAGTGATTACGTTACAACACTGTCCCAGAAATCAAATATTGGTGTATTGCGCAATTTACGGACTACTGTTTCCTAAAGCTGGGAGAGAGCAGCCTACAATGTGAACACTATAAAGAAGGATAGGGCTGTCAAAAAAAATCAAATATTCGTCGAATTGAAAATAATTATTGAATTTTAAGTGTTGCCTTATTAGTGGTGCTCGAGATGCGATCACATTAAACACACTGGATACGTCGTCCATACATAATACTGCGTAAAGAGATAACATCGATGTTGTTTACGTCAAATCCTGAAACAAGCCGTTCACACAGAACGCATGTTCTATCAGCGTTGCTCTCGCACAAGAGTCGGATATTTAGAAAGACATTTAAAATTATAGTAAGTTCAATTTTAATCAAACCCGTCTCCGCTTTATTACTCGCCTCGTTCCACTGCATCTCGTGTTTTTAAACAAAGAAAGTAATGCTACTCTGATTGGTTTTCCGTGGTTTGTATTAAACATTATCTTTTTTGGGTTCCGTTTTCGCAACTTAATTATATATGTTTAAGCGGTATTTTAAACATAATGCGCGTTTTTCAAAGATAGTCGTGTTATTTTATTGCGTTGATTAGTAATATTTGACTCGATGTGGCCTCAGGAGAGAAGCCAAACACCCCCCCCGCCCTGAAATTATGCCTTTTAAATTATATTATATTTAAGTACAAAATTCAATTGTAGTTTTTCAGCCATTTTAACAGCCCTAAAGTGGGGCACTTCCAACATCACACGGACAGTCTGGCGCTTCACAGCCTGTAAGTATGTTTCGATGTTCAAATAATTAGCCACTGATGAGTTTTCTGCAGTGTAGAGTAGCGCTATTCTGTCGTTACTACGATAACGAATGCAGACATGGTAATATTTACTAAGACCGTATAGGTTTATAATGGTTTTGTTTTAGTCATCACGATACGGTGAGGGGCGTAACCTTTCCGTCTCACGCTTGAGGCGTTTGGCCAATCACAGCACACCAGATATCTGGCCAATCACAGCACACCAGATATCTGGCCAATCACAGCACGCGTCGCTTCTCAGAACGATGAGCTTTGTAAAAATCACGAGGAGCAACAATAATGTACAGTATGTGTAAAATAATAGGTTTTTTGAAGCTCGAACTGCATTGCAATACACCAAATAATGCTCTTTTTTTAGCAACATCATATGACCCCTTTAAATTAAGTTAAAGTATTTGTTGCTCTGACACTGAGATGCGTCATAGATCTGCAGCTGATCCCATGCATTGCCAACCATTCTAGAAAGACCTTAAATTTAGTCTGATTAACCTTCAAGTGTCTCACCAACACATTTGCTTTCACCAATTTGAGAAAGGCCAAATTAGTTCTCAGAGTTGTGCTTGTTTTGACCACTGATGTGTGTGATTCCTGAGTGTTTAAAGAGCTCTCTTTGGTCTCGTTCAGGTTGTTGAGTTCCCATCAGAAACCTCTGGTGTTTGGAGAAGGCCGATGCCTGATGTCTCACGAGGTAACGCATGAGGTTGGTGCTTCGTTATTAAATCTATAAGATCGTTAGATGCTCCATCCAAGGCTTGATCTGATCTGGGTTTCTTTCTGGTTTCAGGTGTAGATGATGGAACGACAGGCTGGAGATGCAATCAAGGACCTGCTGTGATTAATGAAGGTTCATAAACATAAGCAGATGCCTTTACCTAAAGTGACTTACAAGTGAGGACATGAGAAGCAATCAAAACTGGTTTATTCATATCATTAACTCTTGTAAAATGACCTGCCTTTTGGAAATTGATTGGATTCAGCTCGTTTGATTTCACGTAGCACGGGTTTTGTGTTCCCTTTCTTAGTTAACGTTACTTAATGCATTAACAAACAGTATTAATGAAGCGTTCACAGAAAAATACTTGTACCTTTTTTGGGGTTCAACAGCTTGTGCCTGCAGCAGAACCCTTAAAACTACGTATTTGTACCTTTTTACCCTTTAATAGGTGTATATTAGTACCTATGTACTACTCTTTAAGTACTGATATCTACCTATATGGGGTTAAAAAAATAAAGGTACATATGTTGTACCTAAAAAGATGCGCGTTTTGATTTTATAAATGCATTTAAATGAACAACATTGATTTAAAAGAATTGTTAGTTCATGTAAACTTGTTTACGTTTATTGTAAAGTGTTTCCTAGGTTTCACTAGGTGTGTAAATAGCATCATTTTGATTATTAAAATGTGAAAGATCTAGATGTAAATCAGCACCGTCAGCGAAGAATCGGACGCAACTATTGTATAAACCAAAAAAATATCTGTTGAGACGTTCCTCTCGTTGATAGCCGAGGAGCGGATCCATGAATTTTGCACTTTGTATATTTTTAGAGTATGTTTTCTGTTTATATTTTTACCTTTGTATCTGTGTTTTGCTTCAATTAAAAACAATCTGATCTAACCTCCAGACTTTATTAAATATGTATTATTGTATGAGCACATAATGAACCTCTTGATAAAGACATGATTAATGCCACGATGATACAAACCAACACATAAATAAATAAAACAAGGGATACATTGTAAACTTTGAAATATTGTTAATAAGTTTATTGATAATTCACTTTACAGAACATTGTATATGAATAGGGAACTATTCAAGTAACGCAGCACACCTGCATGTGGCACTGCTGGGGGGGGTAAATCCCAAGTCTCCTCATCCACCACCAGTGTGCAGCATCCACCTGATGATACAACAGCAGCCATGTGCTCCAGAACACCCCCCACACACACACACACACACACCAGCTACAGGTGGAGACGAGACCGTAATGAAGACAATCGGTGCATGGGGATGATTAGGCCGGGGTTACACCCCCACTCTTACATCCTGGTATTTTTAATGACCACAGAGAGTCAGGACCTCGGTTTAACGTCTCATCTGAAGGACAATGCTTTATACAGAGTCCTCGTCCCTACACTGAGGCGTTAGGACCCACACAGACCACAGCACCCCCTGCTGGCCACACCCACTAATGATGTCATCAACTACTTGACTTAAGCTCGAAAAATAACTCTGTTATTGTGTTTTTACACTATTGACCAACTATGTTCCTATTTGAGTCTGTAAAGCTACTCGGACACGCTCAGAATTATATAATGCGCTATATAAATATAAACGACTAGATGGAGCTCATCAACCGTTAAAATACCAATGTTTACAAAAATATCTTCATTTAAACTGAACAAGAGTGCACTTTTTAAGTTTTGTTTGCAGCCAAAATATCTAAGAAATTCAGATATTTAACTTGTTTTAAGCACAAACTAATTACATTTTGTATTTTTTGAAGACTAGACTTAATATCTTACGTCATTTTACCTTTAAAGTATTAATCTCGATTCAATTCTTTTTTCTATTTATACTAGAATACAAGATGAAAATATTATTTTTATGCAGTGTATTATCATTTACTCACACTGCTTAAGTCTTGTTTCCAGCCAAAATATTAACAAATTAATAATTCAAGGGTTTTCTAGACTAGTAAATATTATTGTTAAATAGTGTTAAAATTATGTTTTTGCTTGAAAACGCTAATTAATCTGCCAGTGGCTTAAGCCACTGGAATAATCTATTTTTATGTTTGAAATAAGAATATTTTGATTATTTCAGACAAAAACTCATAATTTTGACGCGTTTTTAATAATAATTTTTACTCGTCTAGAAAATCCTTAAATTATGATTTTTTTTATATTTTGGCTGCAAACAAGACTCAAGCAGTGTGAGTAAATGATAATACACTGCATAAAAATAATATTTTCATCTTGTATTCTAGTATAAATATAAAAAAGAATTGAATTGAGATTAATACTTTAAAGGTAAAATGCCGTTAAAGCTTGTTTTCTAAAGATAAAAATACAAAATATAATTAGTTTGTACTTAAAACAAGCTAAATATCTGCCAATGGAGTATTACAAATAATCGTATTTAGCTTTGAGTTAAGTATTTTATTACCCCGTTGGCAGATATTTAGCTTGTTTTAAGCTATATTTTGATTATTTCCTTTAGTAAGCAAGATTTAATATCTGAAGCTGTTTGTTTAAGTAAATGCATCTCGATTCAAGAATGTTTGTGTTAGAAAACAAGTCAGATATTAATAAATAAGACCATTTTTGGCCATGCACAAGAGAGGGGGCGGGGTCAGCAGAGCTCATTAGCATTTAAAGGGACATGCACCGAAACGGCTCGCTGTTAAAGTAACGTTCACATGACTCGCGTCAGATTGTGTTAAACTAAGACTGGATCACAGCTGGACCGCCGGGTCCGTCCCGGGGAACTTGGGCAGGTTCAGCTCGTACTTCCTCTGGAGGTCAAAGGGCAGGAAGCGTCCGACCAGGAAGTGTGGTCCGGAGAAGGTCAGCGCGCATCGCTTCGGGGTCATCAGCGAAACCAGAAGCGCCGGACCGATCCGGTCTGAGCTGGACTTGTCTGCGTCCCAGCCTGCATCACACACATCAACACCATCCTAAACTTGATCTTACTATCATAAACGCATGTCAAATATATGAATCAGAAATGATCTTGAATGGCTTCAACTCTCTGCTTCGGTAACGACTCTTAATTAATGTCATTAACATATGTGGCCCTGGAGCACAAAACCAGTCAATTTGTTTAAATTGAGATTTATGCATGAAAAAAATTACTTAAGCTATAATAAAAAATACAATTTCGTGTACATATCAGCCATGATTAATCTACTATCTTAATTAAAAGACTGTTAATATGCGTATCCGCTAATTTATTACGAGAAGCACACATGTAAGATTACAATTATAACATATATATGATATAGTTTAATTAGTGACACTTAGCCTGCATTTTAGAATCTTTATTTGAATGTAGCAACAATGTTGCACTCGATGCTTCCGTATCGGCCAATCACTGAATGATGACATCATCCATAGCAATGAGGTCAACTCCGCCCACTTTACTCTTACAGTGGCTTACGAAAGTTTGGGAACCCAGTGCAGAACTTTTAATAGTTTTAATTAAATAAGAGAGATTTTATTTAGGACTGACCTGAGTCAGTATTTTACACGACAAAAAAAAAAACCCACGTTCAAAAGTTTGTGCTTGGTTCGTAATACTGCGTGTGGATGATCCACGACTGGCTTTGTGTTTTGTGATGGTTGTTCATGAGTCCCTTGTTTAGTCTGAACCGTGAACCTGAGTTCTGTTCTTCATGAGTCCTGCAGATTATTCAGTTTTACAGCATCTTGAACTAGGGGGGGGGCGATATGACCAAAATCTTATATCACGATATGACACATTTTATATCACGATAACAATATATATCACGGTATAGTGAATTTTTCTTTTAAAAAGGTTTTTATTATATTAAAATCTTTAATACTATATAATTTTCATAATCCTTGTCACCAATGTCAATATAAAACTAATACAAGCCTAAAGAGAGAGAGAAAAAATAACTCAACCTCACTGAAGATAAATAAACAGTCAGTGATGAAATAAGGATAAGAAACTAATTGCAATAGGACAAATAGTACAAAACACTACATACATTGTGTAAATTAAATTGTCTTAACTGTGTTAATTATATCTATATATCTATGATAGATATAATTAACACGTGTATTATGTATAGATTCTATACATTTTATAAATTTATCATTATAATTTTTTATTTCTCATTAAAGTTACAAAACTTATTTAGTCCAGAGCAGTGAGAGATTTTCTAGCAGTGTTATGATTAACATGAACGGCCGACAGAACGAATATTGGAACGCTTCCCCTTTAAGACCGAAGTCCGGATCTAATACACTGTTACATTGCGTAAAGATCGCAGGCACTCAAATGATGAAAAGGTATTACCGGAAACAATGTATTTTGCGACACCACAATATAAACGATAGAACATAATATGAAACAATAGACTTTTTATTTCGTCCA
The DNA here is from genome assembly GCA_027474115.1 of Schizopygopsis malacanthus. Lineage (NCBI taxonomy): Eukaryota > Metazoa > Chordata > Actinopteri > Cypriniformes > Cyprinidae > Schizopygopsis > Schizopygopsis malacanthus. The sequence continues at coordinate 310,538 of CM049875.1, read as the reverse complement.
TCCGATATATATCGCACAGCCCTATCTTGAACCCGTTCCAGCTGTAAGTGTATGATTTTGAGATGCATCTTTTCACGCTGAGGGACTCAAACACAACTATTACAGAAGCTCCAAACGCTCCCCGATGCTTCAGAAGCAAACACCACGCAAGAGCCGGGGCGTGAAAACTTATGAACAGCATGTCCACATTTTTAATTGTCCAAAAACTTATTTTTTAATTTAGTACTGGCTTTCGGAAGACAAATGACAAGTAAAAAGTACAATTTACCTTCAAATTCAAAACGTTTCACCCAAATTTCAGCTATTTTGTGGACTACATGCAAACATCTTTTACGTAAAATATCTTACTCAGGACAGTATTAAATCAAAAATACCATGCATTTTATATGATCTCATATTTTGTTAAAATTACTCAAACTTTCATAGATTCTCACAAACTTTTGCACCCCTTAATAATAGTTCAGCGCCAGGCTAACGATGGTGTTTGTAATGAAGCGGTCTCGTACCTGACGGGGTGTCCAGGCTAACGATGGTGTTTGTAATGAAGCGGTCTCGTACCTGACGGGGTGTCCAGGCTAACGATGGTGTTTGTAATGAAGCGGTCTCGTACCTGACGGGGTGTCCAGGCTAACGATGGTGTTTGTAATGAAGCGGTCTCGTACCTGACGGGGTGTCCAGGCTAACGATGGTGTTTGTAATGAAGCGGTCTCGACCTGATGGGATGTCAGGTAACGATGGGCCGACTGACGCCAGATCAGTTTCTGGACCCAGAACCGCGTCTACAACCAGGTTATATGCATCGTTGATCAGCTGCACCTTCACCAGAAACCCAGCAAACCATGATTTGAGTTATTACACGTTCACTGAAATACACTTTATCTGTGTTGGACTCGAGGTGTTTACATCGACAAGACCATTGGATCCATAAATAACAATATACACATTAATTCCTATACTAACCCTGTAGAACTAAATTAATAAATCTGACTTCACGGGTTCAGTTCTGCTGCCGTTATACATCATGATTGATTGAGTAATTACACTTTCTAAGATGCAATTATTTAAAAAAATTATCCTAAAGATTAAATGTTAAATATAGTTTTATTGCTCATTTTGCATTACCTTGTTTTTTTTGCACGTTGGAAGATGCATTATTTTATTACATATTTTAAAATATTTTTTTTAAGCATTAAAACAACACTATGTATTTTAATGCATAGTTTTTACATTTTTATTGTTTTATTTCTATATTGCATGTTTTTGTAAAAAAAATATTAAATATTAATAAAAAAAATATATATATATTTTAATGTAAGTTTGGCATAATTTTAATTTTTAAATGTTAACTTAACACAATTATATTTTATTCTCACTCTTTGCTTTTTTTATGTTAAACACTTCATTGCATATTATTATTTTTTTTCCTCTGGTACTGTTTGTTTCGATTTAAAAAAAGTTTTACATTTTAGTTTTATCATTTTTACTGCATTAAAACATGGTAAAGTTCTTGGCACTTGCAATATGAACACACACACACAACAAAATCAAGTTTAATTTCTATATTTTAATATTAAGTATAATGCAATTTTGCCCAGATAAAATAAAGCGTGCAAAAAAATACTTAAATACCAATAAAGTACATTTGTAGTACATTATTATTTTTTGTGCAAAATAAAATTTAAGAAGTTATACACTATAAATACACTAATTAAAATTAGATTTATACTTAAGTGCACTTACTATATATTTAGATACTAAATATCACTGATATTAAAATTGATTTTAGTGGAATTAAAGAAAATATTCGTTTATTAGTGTATTTCTTAAAAGTGTTTTGTTTTGAGTGTGTTTTAGTTCACTTTCATATAGTTATCCTAAGTTTAAATTAAATAAATGTTAAGATATACTAGTAATATAAGTACATTTTCCCTAACTGCTACTTAAGTACACTAATTAGCACTAATACTGATTTTAAGTGCAGTCAGATAAAGTAAGTGTTTTATAATTGCATTGCTTAAAAGTGTGCTAAAATCACTTTAAATGAAATTTGAGTGGATTTATATATATATATTTTCATATTTATAGATTTTCATGATAAATACAGTAGAAATGTACTTAAGTAAAACCCTGTAGGTTACTGTGCCTAGGCTGCTATAAACACACTAACGATGGCATTATTCATTAATTTGTGTTTAGATGTGAACTAAAATTCATAATTTAACAGTAGGTATACTTATAGCATAAAAAGTGCTATTAATGACAGTAATAGTGTACTTAAGTATATCATATAAAGGGAATGTTAACATAATTGCAATATTTTTGAGATGATAAACTTTTGCGTCTATAAAAATATGTGGGCAATACATAATAAATACATTTTCATCATATATTACGCTTATATTTTAAATAATTCATAAGTGTATTTTCGTTGCATGATGGGTAAGTCTATGAAAGATGTTTTTTTTAACAGAAAGAGTTAAAAACATATTTAAGTTCATATTTATGGTGTCCCGAACTAGCACTCTTGAGTACACTTAGATGACCTCAAGTACTAAAGAATATTAAGTATTTTAATATTAGTAAGTACTGGTGCTGGTTCAGAGCCTAGTTTCAAACCGGTTCTTTGTCTTTCGACACCCAAAGCACCAAAACACTGCTGGGCTGGAAGGAAGAACCGCTTGAGTCCAAGGTCTGTGTGTGTGTGTGTGTGTGCGTGCGTGCGTGCGTGCGTGCGTGCGTGCGTGCGTGCGTGCGTGTGTGTGTGTGTGTGTGCGTGTGTGTGAGTGAGTGTGTGTGTGGTCTGAACAGGCCTTGAGTCCAAGGTCTGAGCAGGGTTCTGGTTCTGGTTCTGGTCCAGGTTTGCTGACCTCGGTGGGCAGGTAGGACAGGAACGGCAGGTCCATCCGCTCACACTGAAGCATCAGGTCCTGATGAAGAGCGTCTGAGGAGTGTTTGGGGATGAAGACAGTGGGGATGTATTCCTGACACACACATACACACACACACATATCCGTCAGTCTCAGAGATCACAGACACTGAGTGATCACTCACAAACACGCACGCACACACACACACACACACACACACACACACACACTCACAGACACGTACACACACTCAAGCACACACTCACACACTTACAGACACATACACACTCAGAAACATGCACACACACAAACACACAGACACTTACACACACACACACACACACACACACACACAAACACACACACACTCACAAACACACGCAGATGACGTGCACAAGCCAGACCCACGCAGCCGTTCTGATCCGGACCGCAGGCCACCAGAACCGTCGGCTGCCGCTTCTGCAGAGACTCCAGCGGAAAAACCTGCCGAAACAACCCCAGAAGCACGTTCCAGCGCACAATTATAATCTCACATTTCTGAATTATATATAACAATTCTGAATTATATATCTCACATTTCTGAATTATAAATCTCACATTTCTGAATTATATATCTCTCATTTCTGAATTATATATCTCACATTTCTGAATTATATATCTCTCATTTCTGAATTATATATCTCACATTTCTGAATTATAAATCTCTCATTTCTGAATTATATATCTCACATTTCTGAATTATATATCTCACAATTCTGAATGATATATCTCTCATTTCTGAATTATATATCTCTCATTTCTGAATTATATATCTCTCATTTCTGAATTATATATCTCACATTTCTGAATTATATATCTCTCATTTCTGAATTATATATCTCTCATTTCTGAATTATATATCTCACATTTCTGAATTATATATCTCACATTTCTGAATTATATATCTCACAATTCTGAATTATATATCTCACATTTCTGAATTATATATCTCTCATTTCTGAATTATATATCTCTCATTTCTGAATTATATATCTCACAATTATATATCTCACATTTCTGAATTATAATCTCACAATTCTGAATTATAAATTTCACAATTCTGAATTATAAATCTCACATTTCTGAATTATATATCTCTCATTTCTGAATTATATATCTCTCATTTCTGAATTATATATCTCACAATTCTGAATTATATATCTCACATTTCTGAATTATATATCTCTCATTTCTGAATTATATATCTCACATTTCTGAATTATATATCTCTCATTTCTGAATTATAAATCTCATTTCTGAATCTCCATTTCTGAATTATATATCTCACAATTCTGAATTATATATCAACTCCTCATTTCTGTTATATATCTCCATGGAATTATAAATCTCTCATTTCTGACCGAATGATATATCCTCCTCTTTAATTATATATCTCACATTTCTGAATTATAAATCAAAACACAAATGAGTTGAATTATAAATCTCACATTTCTGATTATATATCTCACAATTCTGAATTATATATCTCTAAAAATATGATCAGAACCGATCAAAAACTCGTTGAACACGAGATATAAACAAGAGACTTTAGAAACACTGACAATGTTTTTCTTTCGTAGTATTTTTGTCTTGTTTTCTAGTATAAATATAAAATATTATTGAATCAAGCTGAATTTACTTTAAAGATAAAATTACTTGAAACTAAAAATTTAAACAAAATTGATTATTTCCTTTAGAAAACAAGACTTAATATCGTAAGTAATTTTGCTTGTCCAGTAAATACATCTTGATTCATGAATATCGAGATGTTTATACTACAAAACAAGACACAAATACTAAGAAAATTTTGCAGAACGAGTTCAATGCTTTCATAAACAAGTATTTCTGTCTTCTTTTCCAGAACAAATCTCTAAAGGTTTTCCAATCCAGTAAAACAATTATTTGAAAATTATTTAAGATATGAGGTCATGGATTTATGAGTTTATGCTTTAAAACAAGAACAAATATCTGCAATAATCTGTATAATTGTATAACTTTTTTTATCTCTTTACAAACCTTTTTTTGCAGAATCGTACGATATAAACTCAGAATCGTACGATATAAACTCAGAATCGTACGATATAAACTCAGAATCGTACGATATAAACTCAGAATCGTACGATATAAACTCAGAATCGTACGATATAAACTCAGAATCGTACGATATAAACTCAGAATCGTACGATACAAACTCAGAATCGTACGATATAAACTCAGAATTGTACGATACAAACTCAGAATCGTACGATATAAACTCAGAATCGTACGATATAAACTCAGAATCGTACGATATAAACTCAGAATCGTACGATATAAACTCAGAAACGTACGATATAAACTCAGAATCGTACGATACAAACTCAGAATCGTACGATATAAACTCAGAATCGTACGATATAAACTCAGAATCGTACGATATAAACTCAGAATCGTACGATATAAACTCAGAATCGTACGATATAAACTCAGAATCGTACGATACAAACTCAGAATCGTACGATATAAACTCAGAATCGTACGATACAAACTCAGAATCGTACGATATAAACTCAGAATCGTACGATATAAACTCAGAATCGTACGATATAAACTCAGAATCGTACGATATAAACTCAGAGTCGTACGATATAAACTCAGAATTGTACGATACAAACTCAGAATCGTACGATATAAACTCAGAATCGTACGATATAAACTCAGAATCGTACGATATAAACTCAGAATCGTACGATATAAACTCAGAATCGTACGATACAAACTCAGAATCGTACGATACAAACTGAGAATCGTACGATACAAACTCAGAATCGTACGATATAAACTCAGAATCGTACGATATAAACTCAGAGTCGTACGATACAAACTTAGAATCGTACGATATAAACAAACTCAGAATCGTACGATATAAACTCAGAATCGTACGATACAAACTCAGAATCGTACGATACAAACTCAGAATCGTACGATATAAACTCAGAATCGTACGACATGAACTCAGAATCGTACGATATCAACTCAGAATCGTACGATACAAACTCAGAATCGTACGATATAAACTCAGAATCGTACGATATAAACTCAGAATCGTACGATATCAACTCAGAATCGTACGATATAAACTCAGAGTCGTACGATACAAACTCAGAATCGTACGATATAAACTCAGAATTGTACGATACAAACTCAGAATCGGACGATATAAACTCAGAGTCGTACGATACAAACTCAGAATCGTACGATATAAACTCAGAATTGTACGATACAAACTCAGAATCGGACGATATAAACTCAGAATCGGACGATATAAACTCAGAAACGAACGATATAAACTCAGAATCGAATGATATAAACTCAGAATTGTACGATACAAACTCAGAATCGGACGATATAAACTCAGAATCGTACGATATAAACTCAGAATCGTACGATACAAACTCAGAATTGTACGATACAAACTCAGAATCGGACGATATAAACTCAGAATCGTACGATACAAACTCAGAATCGTACGATACAAACTCAGAATCGTACGATATAAACTCAGAATCGTACGATACAAACTCAGAATCGTACGATACAAACTCAGAATTGTACGATACAAACTCAGAATCGGACGATATAAACTCAGGGTTGTGAAACAAAAAGTCTTAATAATATTTCATTTTTTTTATTTCATGTCAGAAACACAAATTCTGACTTTTTTATTATTAGAATTGCAACTTTATATCTTTATATATAGATAAAGGTGAGGTCAGTATTGGGTGTAATTCGTTACTGTAATTTAATTACTTTCCCTTGAAAAAGTAAAGTAAGGAATGTAATTAGTTACTTCTCATGTAATTGAACGTAATACTGTGTATAGAGTGGATTTTTCTGACCCCATTGGCAGATATTTCTTCTTGTTTTAAGCATAAACTCGATTCAGACATGAAGTCATACTGAACTGAACATTAATAATTTAATATCTAGTCTGTTCCTGGAATATAGAGAACGAGTCACATGACATTATAACAGGTTTGAGGTCATAATGATGCACTGCAAACACTGCTTTTCTCTTGTTTTCCTTTACATATTTCTAAAAATGATTCAATCAAGATACACTTACTCGAGAAGGAAAATTACTTAAGATATTAAATCTTGCTTAATAAAAACATTTTAAATATATTTAAAAACAATGTTCAAAATTAAATTGGTGGAAGATATATATATATATATATGACCCTGGAGTACAAAACCAGTCATAAGAGTCAATTTTGTGAAACTGAGAGTTATGCATCATCTGAAAGCTGAATAAATCATATTTCCATTGATGTATGGTTTGGACAATATTTGAAAATCATGCAAAAAAAAAAATATTGAGAAAATCATCTTTAAAGTTGTTCAAATTAAGTTCTTAGCTATGCATATTATTAATCAAAAATTACGTTTTTATATATTTACGGTACTAAATATCTTCATGGAACATGATCTTAATTTCCTAATGATTTTTGGCATAATAGAAAAATTTCTAATTTTGACCCATACAATGTATTGTTGTCTATTGCTACAAATATAGCTGTGCTGCTTATGACTGCGTCTGTGCTGCAGGGACATGTTTATTATAGATCTTCTACCAATATATTGTTGGCCATTTCTTGTTGTATATGTGTGCATTTAATTTTTTTTTTTACCATTTGTTGTACATTTTAAAATATATTTAAAGGGGTCATCGGATGCAAAATTCACTTTTCAAGTTGTTTGAACATAAATGTGTGTTGAGAGTGTGTACACATCCATCCTATAATGATACAAATCCACTCAGTGCATCCTTTTTATTAAATCCTCTTTCTCTAATCAGGCTGAGATTCAGAATGACGTAGTTCTGCACAAGCCCCTCCCACAAGAGTTGATTGACAGGTCCGTCTTACCCTAAGCCACACCCCCTGAGTCTCCGCCTCCGGTGCAGGGAAGACGAGATGTCTCTGATTAAGCGATTGAGGTGTTCAGTTATTGGATGTAATAATTAATATCTGATTAAGCGATTGAGGTGTTTAGTTACAGGATGTAATAATTAATATATCAGTTGTTATTTACTCCTGACATCTGAGCCGCTGAAGACGCAGAGGATTAACGTTAGCTTCGCTTTGAAGTGA
>CM049875.1:285000-300000 GCA_027474115.1 Schizopygopsis malacanthus | reverse complement strand
GCTGTCTCTTCAGATCCATCAGCGCAGAACAATACATATTTATGATTATTATAATAATACATATTTAGCAGATTTCATATTCAGGTGTGACTTACAGGAACCGAACGGCTGTTATAGATTCAGATCATATTTTGTAATTATATGTATATATATTTTTTGTGCTTGTTTTAGTAATTTTAGCACTAACAAAATAAATAATAATAATTAGGTTTATGTATTTATATTAGTGCTGTAAAATGATTAATACGTTTTTGTTTACATAATATATGTGTGCGGTGTATATATTTATTATGTATATATTTCTTTAAAGTAACGAAAATGCTTTTTATTATTTAGTTTTAATGATAATAATCCTCAGTCATGATAAAAATTATCATTTATGATCTCAAATACTGTTAATAATCATAATCATCCATAATACGTCTGCTACTCACTTCATAATAAATTAATAATCAAAAGCACATCTCAGAGCGATGCATTAAACATAATTAATATATATTTACAGTAAAAACATGTTTATTATACCTTCATGTCAAATATTACAGACAGACACGAGAGCCTTCGAGAGGAGAAGAAATCATATTTAATATGGAAATATGTACAGTGTGAAAAGACGCTGGAAACACCGCAGAAGGGCATGCTGGGATAGCCGGAGTCACACGTACCTACGGTTGAGAATAGATAATCAATATTAATTACACAATCAAAAACACTGAATCAACCAGTAATGAATATAATAACCAGAATCTTTGAATCATCCAGTAATGAATCTTTGAATCATCCAGAAATGAATCATTGAATCATCCAGTAATGAATCATTGAATCATCTAGAAATGAATCATCCAGAAATGAATCATTGAATCATCCAGTAATGAATCATTGAATCATCCAGTAATGAATCTTTGAATCATCCAGTAATGAATCTTTGAATCATCCAGTAATTAATCATTGAATCATCCAGTAATGAATCATTGAATCATCCAGTAATGAATCATTGAATCGTCCAGTAATGAATTATTTCAGATAATGCATAACTCTAAATTTCATTGACCCTTATGACTGGTTTAGTGCTCCAGGGACACATAAGTTTGATATCTAAATTGAAACTGAATTAATTAGCAGAATCAGAAGCGATGAAACTGAAGCGATGCCGAACTCTGGACGTACCACAGGAAGCCGAACTTCTTGTGCAGCATCTCCTCACGCGGCCGCAGGTTATACAGCTCCTCTGTCAGCGGAGTCACCCATCGATCCGTGTGAAACATATTCTCCCCGACCTGAAACACACACACACACACACACACACTGAAGACCTCATCTCACACGCACGCGCACACACACACACACACACTGAAGACCTCATCTCACATGCACGCGTGCACACACACACACACACACTGAAGACCTCATCTCACATGCACGCGCGCGCACACACACACGCACACACTGAAGACCTCATCTCACACGCACGCGCACACACACACACACACACTGAAGACCTCATCTCACATGCACGCGTGCACACACACACACACACACTGAAGACCTCATCTCACATGCACGCGTGCACACACACACACACACACTGAAGACCTCATCTCACATGCACGCGCGCGCACACACACACACACACACTGAAGACCTCATCTCACACGCACGCGCACACACACACACACACACTGAAGACCTCATCTCACAGGCACGCGCACACACACACACTGAAGACCTCATCTCACAGGCACGCGCACACACACACACTGAAGACCTCATCTCACACGCACGCACACACACACACACACACACACACACTGAAGACCTCATCTCACACGCACACACACACACACACACACACACACACACTGAAGACCTCATCTCACACGCACGCGCGCACACACACACACTGAAGACCTCATCACACACACACACGCGCACACACTGAAGACCTCATCTCACACGCACACACACGCACTGAAGAGCTCATCACACACACGCACACACGTACACACACTGAAGACCTCACACACACACGCACACACACGCACACAGTACCTCATCTCACACAAACACACACACAATACTTCATCTCACACTCGCACACACACAATACCTCATCACACACGCGCACGCACACACACTGAAGACCTCATCTCACACACAAACACACACACACACTGAAGACCTCATCTCACACACATACACACAATACCTCATCTCACACTCGCACACACAAACAATACCTCATCTCACACTCACACTCGCGCGCACACACACACACACACACACACACACACACACACACACACACACACACACCTTCCAGCCAGGAACGTCCTTCATGATCACAGCCTCTTCCTCCAGATTCTCTCGCAGCATCCGCAGCGTCCTGCAAGGGACACATCAAGAGAAACTCATCACGATTAGTGACCTAAATTATATCCATTATCAGTATTATAACGAGCAGTGTCAGCGAAAGTTACTTTTAAAAGTAATCGTTACTCTCTAAAAAAAGTAATTACTATTTAAATCTGGGCAGGGCTTGCTTGTGTGTTTTTACACACCCGTTCACACTAAAAGTGAAGTGAATCCGGTTCAGGCTGAAGGAAATGTAAATTCACGTCTGTACAGTAGCGGGCGCCGCTCAAACTAATCACATGAAGAATATGACGCAGTTCAACACTTCAACAATAACTAAAATATGACACAAAATGTGTCATTTTTGCTGATTAGTATAATTGAATTGGATCATTGAAGGTTAGTAGGTTAATAAAATGGAATTTCATGACAATATCGTCATGATACTCGCGTCACGACACAATATCGTCATGATACTCGTGTCACAATATCGTCATGATACTCGCGTCACGACACAATATCGTCATGATACTCGCGCCACGACACAATATCGTCATGATACTCGCGGCACGACACAATATCGTCATGATACTCTCGCCACGACACAATATCGTCATTATACTCGCGCCACGACACAATATCGTCATGATACTCGCGTCACGACACAATATCGTCATGATACTCGCGTCACGACACAATATCGTCATGATACTCGTGTCACGTCACAATATCGTCATGATACTCGTGTCACGTCACAATATCGTCATGATACTCGCGTCACGTCACAATATCGTCATTATACTCGCGCCACGACACAATATCGTCATGATACTCGCGCCACGTCACAATATCGTCATGATACTCGCGTCACGACACAATATCGTCATGATACTCGTGTCACGTCACAATATCGTCATGATACTCGCGTCACATCACAATATCGTCATGATACTCGCGTCACGTCACAATATCGTCTTGATACTCGCGCCACGACACAATATCGTCATGATACTCGTGTCACACGACACAATATCGTCATTATACTCGCGTCACGACACAATATCGTCATGATACTCGCGCCACGACACAATATCGTCATTATACTCGCGCCACGACACAATATCGTCATGGTACTCTCGCCACGTCACAATATCGTCATTATACTCGCGCCACGACACAATATCGTCATGATACTCGCGTCACGACACAATATCGTCATGATACTCGTGTCACGTCACAATATCGTCATGATACTCGTGTCACGTCACAATATCGTCATGATACTCGCGTCACGTCACAATATCGTCATTATACTCGCGCCACGACACAATATCGTCATGATACTCGCGCCACGTCACAATATCGTCATTATACTCGCGTCACGACACAATATCGTCATGATACTCGTGTCACGTCACAATATCGTCATGATACTCGTGTCACGACACAATATCGTCATGATACTCGCGTCACGTCACAATATCGTCATTATACTCGAGTCACGTCACAATATCGTCATGATACTCGAGCCACGACACAATATCGTCATGATACTCGTGTCACACGACACAATATCGTCATTATACTCGCGTCACGACACAATATCGTCATGATACTCGCGCCACGACACAATATCGTCATTATACTCGCGCCACGACACAATATCGTCATTATACTCGTGTCACGTCACAATATCATCATGATACTCGCGTCACGTCACAATATCGTCATGATACTCGCGTCACGACACAATATCGTCATGATACTCTCGCCACGACACAATATCGTCATGATACTCTCGCCACGACACAATATCGTCATTATACTCGTGTCACGTCACAATATCGTCATGATACTCGCGCCACGACACAATATCGTCATGATACTCTCGCCACGACACAATATCGTCATTATACTCGTGTCACGTCACAATATCGTCATGATACTCGCATCACGACACAATATCGTCATGATACCCGCACCACGACACAATATCGTCATGATACTCGCGTCACGACACAATATCGTCATGATACTCGATATGATGCCTGTCTGCGGTTTCTCTCTCACCGGCGGTCCTGCTCAGCCTGCAGCAGCGGCAGTAATGCGATGCGAGCCTCCAGCTCCTCGATGTACAGCCGTCTGTCGAAGGAAGAACAGAAGCGTCAGGACTCTCAGACTCGACTAACAGAAGCTCAGCATGACGATCGCTCACCTGCGCTCGCGGTTCCAGCGGAACAGCCTCCAGTATCCAAACATCATGAGCCCCACGCCGATGCCGAACATACTGTAACCTGAGGACCACAAACAGCAGCGCAGGAGCGTCTCTCACAACCAGTGCTTCGAACCCGGCATATATACACAATACAAACAAAACTATCACTACATCACTATTCTGAGTCCGCATCATGCAATTATATGTTTCTCTGACAATTCGAAGTTTACTTCTCATACAGTTGATATATCATAATTCTCATTTAAAAAAAAAAAATTAATTCTGGATCTACGCTTTTAATGACTTAGCACAGTTATTACAGGTTTTTATCTTTATTTTATGAGTGCCTTGGAGTATTTCATCAAGGGCTGCAAAACCATTAATCCCTTTCAAAATAAAAGTTTGTTTACATACTATACCTACATGTGTGTACTGTGTATATATATAAACACACACATACATGTATATATTTATTTATAATATCAAATATATACAAGTATAAATACATACACATATGTTTTTTAAATATATACATATTTGTGTGTATTTAAATAAATATACATAATAAATATACACAGTAAACAAACTTTAATTAATCACGATTAATCGTTTCGCAAGCCCTAATGACATATGTTAAATTAGTCTGAATTGTGAGATAAAAGTCCCAGTGTGTGTTTGTGTGTAGCGTGAGAATGTGTGTGTGTGGCATGAGTGTTTGTGTGTAGCGTGAGAGAGAGAGTGTGTGTGTGTGCGAGTGTAGTGTGAGAGTGTGTGTGTGTTTGTGTGTAGTGTGAGTGTGTGTGTAGCGTGAGTGTTTGTGTGTAGCGTGAGAGAGAGTGAGTGTGTGTGTGTGTGTGTTTGTGTGTAGCGTGAGAGTGTGTGTGCGAGTGTAGCATGAGAGTGTGTGTGTGTGTGTGTGTGTGGCGTGAGTGTTTGTGTGTAGCGTGAGAGAGAGTGAGTGTGTGTGTGTTTGTGTGTAGCGTGAGAGTGTGTGTGCAGCGTGAGAGTGTGTGTGCGAGTGTGTTTGTGTGTAGCGTGAGAGAGAGTGTGTGTGTGTGTGTGTGTGTATGTAGCGTGAGAGAGAGTGTGTGTGTGTATGTAGCGTGAGAGACTGTGTGTGTGCGTGTGTGTGTAGCGTGAGAGTGTGTGTGTAGCATGAGAGAGTGTGCGCGTGTAGCGTGAGAGAGTGTGTGTGTGTGTGTAGCGTGAGAGTGAGTGTTTGTGTGTAGCGTGAGAGTGTGTGTGTGTGTTTAGCATGAGAGAGAGTGTGTGCGTGTGTAGCGTGAGAGAGTGAGTGTGTGCGAGCGAGTGTAGTGTGAGAGTGTGTGTGTGTGTTTAGCGTGAGAGTGTGTGCGTGTGTGTGCGTATGTGCAACCGTCTACAATGCGACTAAATCTCACTCTGAGCGACTAAATGAAGTCTAATATGGCTAACACATGGCCAGGTTGTATTCTGCAGGGTGTGAATCGGAGGATAAGTGTAAGTTTAGCACAGATATATTGACTGAGCGCTTCAGAGCTTCTCTCTCCGTCAAGCGAATTATTCAGCGTTTAAGAACTGTGGGCGGAGCTAATGCGCAAACGGCAATCTCATTGGCCGGTGTTCTGACGATCACCGCTCATCTATAATCATCCCTGTTTTGATTTCAGCGAATAGAATGTCCAGAATCGCCACAGTTCGAGTGAACGCGCACAACCTGATTAATATTCATGACTTTCAGATATTTAAAAAGCTGTAACATTTTACACATATACAGTATATTACAGAGCATATATATAGGCCTAGTATATCAGTCTGGCAAGTAAACAAAACAATGTACACGCCAATGACGATTCAATTGAGGGTTGATGTGTGTGTGTGTGTGTGTGTGTGTGTGTGTGTGTGTGTGTGTGTGTGTGTGTGTGTGTGTGTGTGTGTGTGTGTGTGTGTGTGTGTGTGTGTGTATCATGAATCCCGCACTGATCAGCGCGTGAACGCACGTACCGGACAGGCCTCGTCTGGGCAGGTTTCTCCGGTAATCTACGGGACCGTATCCGCCAGTGGGAGGCATGTCCTGCTTCACCTTGGACGCCGCCATCGTTCCGTCTAGCCCCGCTCTGCTCGCGTCTTCTTCGGCTGCGGCGAGTGCGGATCCGCACTGCTCTCCGGCGCCTCCAGCGGATCAGTGCATCAGGGTTGCCAAGTCCGCGTTTTTCACGCGGACACTTTAACACTGTTGCAGCGGATTTAATATTAATCGATACATAGCCACTCAAATAACGTGATATTTATCCCCTAAAATTCGAATTTTACCAGGTGAACTCCACCAGAAATAGTGTATTTTACCCCCATAACGCGATATTTACCAGAGGATCCCACTTTAATCGCCATAGGGGTACATGTGCGGGTTCTATTGTGTAAACCTGGCAACCCCAGCAATGCTTTACCATCGCAGTGACCAAATAAACCAGGTTTATTTCACTTATTATCAGTTGATTTGATTCAAAACTAGTCAGACTAAATTAAATAAACCTGGTTTATTTACTAAACTTGTTTTATGTAACAGGCCCCTGAGATTACATATGCAAAAATGTAATAATCATATTGCACTTTATTTATTTGCGTCCGTATATTTCAATTCCAATCCATATCTTTAGAGTTTTTGCTATTCCAAACTATATTACTCTCTATATTCTTATATAATTCTCACCGATTTATATATTTAACTCCTAAAACCTTTGTTTTCTGTCTGTCGACAGTATTTTCTGAGTTATGATAAAAATAATAACCTGTAACTATAATAATATCGCAACAAAATTGAATTTTGAACCAGTTTTTATCCAATATTCAAATTAATGTTTCGTAAATTAGTGCATATTTAATTAGATAGTGCCTCATTTGCATATATAAACATAACATTTCAGAAAAATTGAAATATTATTGTTAATTTAGCACAAAAATAATTGATTGTTAATGTAATAAACTGTATAAGTACTATTAAATTACTGTAATATGTATTTTTTTCCGTCTATTGATTGTTTTATTAAGGTTTTAATGTACTATAATAATCCACAGCTGAAGATGAAATCATATTTTCTGCTATTTGCGAGTCTGTGGCAGACGATTATAGATATAATAACAACATCCAAACTTCATCCGTGTGTTATTATATGTGCAAGCCACACTTCAACTGTAAATATTTTGCATATTTTTGGAGGTTGTTGACATGAGACGCTCTTATTTTTTTGTCCTGTACAGACGAGCTGAAGCCACGAAACACTGATTATGATTCAAATACATAATCATAAATGAAGGGGTCCAGTCGGGAACAAACTGTACCTTTGTACACGCTGCATCTGTCCGTAACCATGGAGACACCGGGTTATGATGTCATCATCATCATCATCAACACCAATAATCATTTGAACAATGCCTGAGACTTGGTGTTATGGGCACTTCCTCTGTCTGTTTGCCTCTTCTACATTAATCGCTTTATGTATTTCCCCAATTGTAAGTCGCTTTGGATAAAAGCGTCTGCTAAATGACTAAATGTACATGTAATCAGCAGCTCATAACAATCTACTTCAGAAAAGCTTTTATTCAAATCACCTGGATGGAAATACACACAATATAATTACAGTGATGGTTAATAACATTGACAAACGTTTAACACTTCAACACACTCAGATATGGTTATTATTAACTCTGGATCTATGAGCTGAAAATATTAATGTTTCTGGATGAACGAGCTCATTCAAATGCGCTTCGTCAAACACACACACACACACACACACACACACACACACACACACGCGCGCAGGCACTCACGCACGCGCGCACGCACACACACACACACACACACACACACATCCACACCCACACATACGTTGGTTTTTATACTGTACAAACTGTATGTGCTATTGCCCTACACCCCCAACACCTAAACTTAGCCCTCACAGGAGACTTTGTGCATTTCTACTTTCCCCCAAAAACTCACTCTGTATGATTTATAAACATTTTGAATTATGGGGACACTGAGAATGTCCTCATAAATCACCTTTTCTTGTAATGCCTGTCATATCCATGTCATTATACACATTTGTGTCCTCATAAACCACACACACGTACGCACGCACACACACACACTCACGCACGCACGCACGCACACTCTCACACACACTCTCACACACACACACACACACACACACACACACACACACACACGCACGCACGCACACACACACACTTACATAAAATAAAACTAAGCTGTAACAGAAGCACACAAAGCGTCTCTGGTGTTTTTGGTAGGAAGTGAAGTGACAATCAGAGCCGTCGCTCCGCATCAGACGAGACTCGAAGCCCTTGAGTGAAGAAACCTGCAGAAACCGGATGAATCCAGAACCTGGTGCTACTTCCAGGAGTTTGCGGTCTGAGAGACGGAACGCGACGGGATCATGTCCAGCAGATACTCTCTGTGACGCTCCACCACCGACGGCTTCTGGACCGACAGACTGGGGTTCACATAGGCCATGGTCATGCCTGAGAAAGGGGTGAGAGAGAGAGAGAGAGTGAGAGAGTGAGAGAGAGAGAGAGAGGGGGGGGGCAGTGAGAGTGAGAGAGAGTGGGGGGGAGTGAGAGAGAGAGGGGGGGGTGAGAGAGAGAGAGAGGGAGAGAGAGACAGAGAGAGAGGGGGGGTGAGAGAGAGAGAGAGAGACAGAGAGATAGGGGGGGTGAGAGAGAGAGGGAGAGAGAGACAGAGAGAGGGGGGGGGGTGAGAGACAGACACTAATTGATCCTTTATAACTAGCAGTAGTAGAGCGCTGGTTGAGCGAGTCGAGTTCTGAGCAGAATCTACCTGCTGCGCCGCTGCTCCGTTTCCTCACGCTGCTGCTGCTAACCTTTGACCCCTGACGCTCAGCATGCTTACCTGGCCTGCGGACCAGAGCGGCGGCCGCCATGGCGTTCTGCAGCTGAGAAGACGGGGAGAAGGTGCGAGGAACGACGCGTATCGCAGACGGCTGCACGCCACGAGCCGAAGCACCCTGAGACACCTGAAAGAACAAAAACCTGCATCAGTGACGCTGAAGAACCAGACTGACCTCAGACCGACCTCAGACCGACCTGAGACTCAGACCTCAGACCGACCTCGATCTCAGACTGACCTCAGACCGACCTGAGACTGACCTCAGACTGACCTCGGTCTCAGACCGACCTCTGACTGACCTCAGACTGACCTCGATCTCAGACTGACCTCGGACCGACCTCTGACATCACTTAAGCCATAACGACTGTATTTACGTGAGATACTCTACACTATAGACTGTATGAGAACTGAAGAAGTGGAGCGTGCGTGAGAAAGAGAGAGGACACCTCTATCAGCACGAGTCCACACATCGTGCCTTCTTTAACTTTAAATTAATGGACAACGAATTGTGACTCCCGGGAGAAACGTGACGTCTGGTCACTCCCTAAGCCTTCAGGTGGCCATTGTTTCAGACAACTAGTTCGTGTTTTGGTAGCCTATCCATCCGAGACTAGATATGTGAACGTCCCTTATCCGATTGTAATCAATGACAGAAACGCACATTATGAAAGACAAGAGCCTATAGGATGTATTTTGAATGTCCGGTAGTCCTCAATTAACATTTTAGTCCCGTCTCGTCTTGTTAACGAAAACACGGCATACATTTCTTCATAGTTTTTATCATCAGATATTAATTTTAGCTCGTCAACGTCTCGTCTTAGACACATAAAAAAGGTTCGTTGAGGTATATATTTCGTCGTCCTCTTTGTTGACGAAATTAACACTGTCTTAGACCGACCTCAAACTGACCTTGACCTCAGACTGACCTCGATTTCAGATTGACCTTGACCTCAGACTGACCTCAAACTGACCTCAGCTCGGCCTCAGACTGACCTCGACCTCAGACTGACCTTGACCTCAGCTCGGCCTCAAACTGACCTCAGCTCGGCCTCAGACTGACCTCGGTTTCAGACTGACCTTGACCTCAGACTGACCTCAGCTCGGCCTCAGACCGACCGTGACCTCAGACTGACCTTGACCTCAAACCGACGTCAAACTGACAGATGCTCACCAGTTTGACGGCTGCGGCGGAGCGGCTCACGATCTGAACTGAAGATGAGGAACGCGCTTTGACCTGATCGGCCTTCATCCCGTGAGCAGAGGAGGATGATGATGATGAAGACGCAGGGGGCGTGGCCTGCTGCAGCACGCGCTTATCAATTTCCTGCTCCTGCTGAAGAGCCTTGACGAACGCCGCCTTCAGCCGATTTGTGTGCTCAGCCTTCAGCGCCTTCTTCTGATTGGACGACATGCACTGCTCACACATGACGGCTCCGCCCTTGTCCCGGCGCCAGCGGCAGGTGAAGTCTGTCTGACACTGAGAGCAGCAGCACGGGTCTCCGGCGCTGACCACCAAACCGGCATACAGACCCTGCTTACCTGACACACACACACACACACACACACACACACACACACACACACACACGCACACACACACACGCACACATGCACACACACACGCACGCACACACACGCTATTTAGATTTCTCAATATTTAGATTTTTTTGCATCCTCAGATTCCAGATTTTCAAACATTGTCCAAACCATACATCAATGGAAATATTATTTACTCAGCTTTCAGATGATGCATAACTCTCAATTTTGAAAAATTTACATTGGTTTTGTGCTTTATTTTGGCTTCAAAATTCATAAAAGTTTATTAAAATATTATTTTGTGAAATTATCTTGATGGATGAAACGAGTACTATGAACTATGATTGAACACAGAGCTTATTTTTAAGCCTGTAGAAAAATCCCATTGGGTTTTTGTGAAGGGAACCTCACAGTTCATAACCCAGTGTAAAGCGCTGTATCTGCGGCGCTGACCCGCACCTCGGCCCAGAGACTCCAGCAGGTTCTGCACCACCTCCTCCAGCCCCAGCAGGTAGATGAACTCGTGATTGGCCGCCGAGGGCATGAAGGTGAGCTGTGGCGCCGGCGGTTTGGGCGGAGGAATCTCCAGCAGAGTCTTCTCCAGCTGTTTGTGCAGCACTAGTTTAGCCGACTGACCGGTGCTCGACCCAGACTTCAGGTTCGAGCTGGCGGCCTGCGGGACACAGTCAGAGAGTTACGACCAGATCTGACCCTGCAGCACAGAAGCAGTCATGAGCAGCACGGGTTTATTTGTAGCAATAGCCAACAATACATTGAATGGGTTATTTTTAATGCCAAAAATCGATCATGTTCCATGAAGATATTTTGTACCGTAAATATATCAAATCGTAATTATTGATTAGTAATATGCATTGCTAAGAACAACTTTAAAGGTGATTTTCTCAATATTTAGATTTTTTTGCACCAGATTTTCAAATATTGTCCAAACCATACATCAATGGAAATATGATTTATTCAGCTTTCAGATAATCCCAATTTCACAAAATCGACCGTTATGACTGGTTTTGTGCTCCAGGGACACATATTAACTTTATTATAATGCTGTTATAATTGATTATGTGGAACACCTAGTAATGGATACTTAATAAAATGCTACGATTATCTTATCATAATTACAAGATGGCATCTAAGAAATTCTACTAATAATGAATACCATATTAATCAGCAAAAATGACACATTTGAATTATATTTTAGTTATTGCTGAATAGTGTTGAACTGTGTCATATTCTTCATGTGATTAGTTTGAGCGGCGCCCTCTACTGTACAGACCTGATTTTACATTTCCTTCAGCCTGAACCGGATTCACTTCACTTTTAGTGTGAACGGGCTTTTTATATTAAACACAAACAAGCAAGTCCCTGCCCAGATTTAAAAAGTAACACAATACGTTCCATAAAAAATTACTAAGTAACATAATAAATTACTTTTTTTGAAGAGTAACGCAACATTGTAACGCATTACTTTTAAAAGTATCTTTCCTTAACACTGCTTGTGAGCATTTAAGTGTTCAGTTAAAAACTAGCCTAGAGCGCCATCTGCTGTTATAAACTAAGCTCAGAATCAATCCACGAATCGTGATGCATCGATTTATCGTCCCTAGTGTTAATCCCACCGTAAAACAGGTTTTCATTTGTAAAGCGCTAAAATCATTACTGACTGGTGTTTTAGGGCACTTTCAGCAAATATGGGGAAAATAAAGGGTCTCAATTAAATATTTGCAGTATCACATGATCAGTGTTAGGGTTGCAAAGGGGTGGAACATTTCTGGAAACTTTCCAAAATTCCTAAAAGTTTTTAAAATTCCAGGAAATTTTCCAAAATTCCTGGAAACTTTCCAAAATTTCCGGAAAGTTTTCAAAATTCCTAAAAGTTTTTAAAATTCCAGGAAACTTTCCAAAATTCCTGGAAATGTTCCAAAATTTCTGGAAAGTTTTCAAAATTCTTGCAAAGTTTCAAAATTCCTGCAAAGTTTAGAAATTCCTGCAAAGTTTTCAAAATTCCAGAAAAGTTTTCAAAATTCCCGGAAAGTTTTCAAAATTCCCGAAAAGTTTTCAAAATTCCTGAAAGTTTTCAAAATTCCCGAAAAGTTTTCAAAATTCCCGAAAAGTTTTCAAAATTCCTGAAAAGTTTTCAAAATTCCTAAAAGTTTTCAAAATTCCTGTAAAGTCCAGCTTTTTGCAACCCTAATTAGCGCAGATTGTCACATGACCAGAGCAGAATCCTGAGAAGATGATGACTGCATCAAAGCTCTGAAACGAAAGGCTAGTAAAGTATGTTAACATAAAGATACGACACAGATTTTTGGCACACATTATCTATAAGGTGTCTAGTAGTAATAGATGCGTTCACATATATTCAGTTTTGTTGAGTGTGGTCATAGAGTGATGGTCACAATAGTGACCGCTGGGATCATTTTGGAACACAATATCAATCCAGTGGAAAATATTAGAGAAATTTACACTAAAATGTTGCAATAACAAAATATTGTACTAAATTAAAAATTCAAATGTTACAAAAAATGTACAATATTGATGTAATACTGGTAGCGCTAATATAAAAATGTGCTAAAAATGTGGTGTAAATTTTTTTTTTTATCCTTTCAATGTTGCATAAGGTTTTTTTTATGCATAATAGTAGCCCTAGAATGTGATCAAAGAGTTTAAAATAGCTGAGCTAAGATATATAAAAATATTTATGACTTCAAAAATATGTTAATCAGTCAGGTCACCATAAAACACAATTTTTCACACACTTAAAAAACAAACAATTATTGATTATTTCAAAGGTTACACATAATTAGGTATATTTTCTGGGTAAAATGTGATTAAACGGGTTAAGCGGCGCAGTAAAGCACTCGAGCATGTGTCACACACCTGGCTGATGCTGAGAAGCAGGCCTGTGCTGGGGATGGTGGTCATCTTCTGTCCCTGGACGCTGCTGACCACGGCTCTGGATGAGAGGAGCAGCGGAGGAGGACCTGAGGACCAGTTCTGCTGCTGTCTGAGGCTGGAGACCTGCTGCGGCGGCACCGAGATCGACTGCAGCGCAAGAGACAAGCATCACCGCTAGCGGTCTTATATGAGACCTTGGAGCACTAAACCAGTCATAACGGTCAATTTGGTGAAATTAAGAGTTATGCATCATCTGAAAGCTGAATAAATAATATTTCCATTGATGTATGGCTTTGTTATGATTGGACAATATTTGAAAATCTGGAATCTGAGGGTGCAAAAAAATCAAGCAGAAATATCTTCATGGAACATGGTCTTAATAATAATGTATAATTTTGATCCATACAATGCATTGTTGTATATTGCTACAAATATAGCTGTGCTGCTTATGACTGCTTCTGTGCTCCAGGGTCACATTTATCAAATATCGGAATCAGCTTATGATTTTTTCTGTTTGGCCGTGGTGTTAAACAAAGAAATTAAAATGTATACAGAAAATATTATAATTATTGTCTCTCTCTGTGTGTGTGTGTGTGTGTGTGTGTGTGAGTGCATGTGTGTGTCTGTGAGAGAGTGTGTGTGTGCGTACATGTGTCTCTCTGTGTGAGTGTGAGTGTGAGTGAGAGAGTGTGTGTGTGCGTACGTGTGTCTCTCTGTGTGAGTGTGTGTGTGTGTGAGAGAGTGTGTGTGTGCGTACGTGTGTCTCTCTGTGTGAGTGTGTGTGAGTGTGTGTGTGTGTGCGAGTGCATGTGAGTGTGTTTTTTTATTAAATATTAATTTAAAAAATGTATATCTGCTTTATATCGGCGGCCTGCTTTCCAAGATATCGGCATCGGCAGTCAAAAAGCGGATATTGTCTCTGCTATATCTCTCTTATATAGTCAGTGCATGTTCAGACAGGTAAGCAGACGCACCTGAGCTCCTCTGACCAGCGGAGGCATGATGATCTGACCACTGTGTTTGGACAGCTGAGGAGGAATCCCCGTCCCAGAAGCCCGAGCGGAGATCACCTGACCAACGA
>CM049875.1:272500-275000 GCA_027474115.1 Schizopygopsis malacanthus | reverse complement strand
GTTGTATTACGTATACAGTAATATATTCGGCTAAACCGAACATATTTTGACAGGTTGCCATGAGGACCTTTTAAGTTTCTGTAGCCTATGTATATATGATATGACATCGTTTTACTCAAATGAAACGGTCAAATGCTCATCAAGTGACTCTCGGAGCAGTTCTGGGGATGTTGTTCATGTATTTATGTCCTCATTTATGCTGAAAACACCGCGAGCTTCACACGCTCTTCATGTAACGTTATGTGTGCAGTAAATGAAACCGCACGTCTGTGTCATTCATTAAAAGATGCAGATCATGCAGGATTCATATTTAAAGTGTTTTTGCGGCTTAATATTTATAGATACTAGTCCATAGCGCGAGTCGATTTAAGTGTACTGACCTACTTTTGATTAATTCATCCATACTTCGACACATTCCGCGACATTCCGCGTTATACGGTAAATTCCATTATATGACTGCATTCCGCGATTCCGCCCGCATTTTCCGCATCGCGGACATCAGAGGTTAAATTGAGGTGTTTTGCAACTTCAGCAACGTCTGCTGCTGCTTTACCTTTGAGAGACAACTGATGCGTGATCACTGAGGCAGCTCCAGTTAGCATGTGCTTTCGGTGTGAGACTGCCTTCAGTTTTCCGCGTTGATTGGTCGGACTCGTGACTCTCTACATATCAGATGAGCGGTGGGCGGAGATTGCTCAGAGATTGAGAGATCGCCTCACTCTCACAGTGTTGAGCTCAGACAGGCTGCATCGAGCCAAATAGTACATTTAAACATTAAATAATTTCAACTGTATTATTTAGTCACCAATAAATAATGTCAAAATAGTATGTTTGTTTGCATTATAAAAATAAAAAAAATTATCGGCAAATATTTTTTGAAAATGGCCGATATCGATAATCGGTAAAATGCTTAATATCGGCGCCGATAATCGGCCAGGCCGATAATCGGTCGACCCCTAATGTGATTGTTCACAGCGTCACGCTTCCCATCAGGCCGGAGATCTGCAGCTGTAGTTTCATGCAAATGCCACGCAGTCGAGTAACTCAAAACTTAAACACATCACATCTAAACAAGTCATCACACTCATCAGTGATTATCCTTGGGCAGCTTTCTGGCACCCGGCAACCGTGGTGCCACACACACAGACAGACAGACACTCTCTCTCTCTCTCTCTCTCTCTCTCTCACACACTCATAGAATAAGAACAATTATTAAAAGCTCATTGTTATTGTATTTGATGTGAAGACACTTTACTCATGTTCCCTGTAATAACAGCACATCTTCATCATCATCATCATCATCACCATCACCATCTTCATCATCATCATCATCTTCATCATCACCACCATCATCATCATCATCCTCACCACCATCATCATCATCATCATCATCCTCACCACCATCATCATCCTCACCACCATCATCTTCATCATCACCATCTTCATCATCACCACCATCATCAACTTCATCATCACCACCATCATCATCATCATCACCATCATCATCAGCAACCTCATCACTCATCAACGACAACAAACACAGCATCGTTAGGCACCACACAACAAGAGAACGGAAGAGTCAGTTTATAATGATGCGTCTCCTACCATAAAATACTTCATCACACTAACAGCATGAGAAGCATTATTAAGACGTGGCTGGATTCTATCATGTTTTTATCATTCATCAGCTGGATAATAAACCCGTGATATCATTATAGTTAGTGTGGACTTTCCTATTCTCATAGAATTAGAACAATTATTAAAAGCTCATTGTTATTGTATTTGATGTGAAGACACTTCATCCCTGTATCACACATCTTCATCATCATCACATCATCCTCATCATCACTCTTCATCATCACTTCATCACCATTCACATCATCATACCATTCATCATCAACATCATCACCATCTTCATCATCATCATCATCATCTTCATCATCACCATCTTCATCACCACCATCTTCATCATCACTATCATCATCACTATCATCTTCATAATCACAGCAACATCTAGCAGTAAAAATCCCCTTCAGAGCTGGGTAATAATTGATTATATGTAATCTATTTTACGTAATCAGATTTAAAAAATAAACCCCTCCAATTACATTACATTTTAAAATATTCAGAATCAGATTTGTTTTATTTATGATTATTTTACTTAATTACAAATTATTCACAAAATGGCAGTAAATGTATCAATATATTGATCCTCCGAAATTCTTCTCTAATATATTTTAAATGTTCTTTTCTAAAAAAGCCTTTATATATTTATAAAGTCTTTATATTTGTCTGATCTGTAACATTTAATAAATTATATTTCCATTGATGTATGATTTGGACAATATTTGAAAATCTGGTGCAAAAAAAATCTAAATATTTAGAAAATCATCTTTAAGGTTGTTCTTAGCAATCCATATTATTAATCAATAATTAAGTTTTGATATATTTACGGTACAAAATATCTTCATGGAACATGATCTTAATATCTAATGATTTT
>CM049875.1:255000-262500 GCA_027474115.1 Schizopygopsis malacanthus | reverse complement strand
GCCAGTGGAAGAGATCGGCCGAGTTACTGGGCAGGATTTCATCATCGTGAAGCGTCGAGATGGTCTGGATACACTGCTGCAGCTGCTTCAGACACGGCTTGACGCTCTTCACCTGCACACACACACACGAGAGACACACACAGACACACACACACACACACAGAGACACACACACACAGAGACACACACAGACACACACGACACACACACACACACACACACACACAGACACACACACACACACACACACACGAGACACACACACACAGACACACACACAGACAGACACACACACACACACACACACACACACACACACAGACAAACACACACACACACACGTGTTATACCTTGACACTTGAGGTTTTATAAAGCATTATCCTCATATTATTTCTGAACATATACCATGTATAAGACAAGACGTATTTGCATTTCATGCATCTTTTCTGCAAAAATACATAACACACGATTTGTTTAACATTTCCATCACGTCGACCGCTTCATGTGTGCAGCACGTGGAATATAATATTCTTTAACTAGAGGGAAAATGTTAAACGTTAATTGTATTTGATTGTGTTGTCCTTCACTGCACAGAGGAGTCTAATAACAGCCGATGAGCTTGTGACGCAGGAGAAGCGAGCGGCTCTCTCACCTGTCCGGCGTCCAGGTAATGCGTCACCTGCAGCACCAGGAAGAAAACCCGCAGAGACTCCTTCTGGATGGGGTTCCCCTGCCAGGTCTCCACGATCTGACCGCAGAGAGTCAGGAGCGGATGGACCTCCTGCAGCTTACGCTCCATCAGCAACAGCTACAGACCAATCACAGACTCCGATCACAAAAACACTGCCTTATAAGGTCAAGAAGTCTCTCCGATCCTCATCCAGTACATTATATACATCAAATCCCGTTAGCATCTCGCTCAAAATCACCGAAGAGTTTCCATATGTGTCCTATTTAAAGCTTGACGCTTCTGTAGCTACATCGTGTACTTGAAAATTAAAAGTTGTGATATTCTAGGGAACTATACTCTCAAAGGAGCTTTACCGCCGGCCGCACTGATATCACGCCGCACCTGGAAGTAGTCCCCTGGGTGTGCGATATATATCGTCTGCGATAATATCGCAATTGTTGTTTTAACGATATGCAATTTGACAATATCGAGTATTTTGCAAAAACCAAACAAAACAGCTACGTTACGGAGTGCACGCCTACATTAGCCTAAGTGGTGATGAAGGGGTTAAACAGTGCGCGCGCGCATTTAGAGCGTGTTCTTTCACTGCATGGATTCAGTCGATTACAATGCATTAAGAGTGATCTCACAATTCAAGATATGGGGCAGAAAATGTATTTATTTACATTTCATATGATAAAAATCACACAAAGAAAGCAGTTTTTTCTTCAAAAATAAGCATGATTACAAATGTGATATTGATTTAATACAACAGTTCAATAAACAATAAGCTAATATCAAGAGACTTACATTTTAGACGCCATATTGCCTGTTTTTGCTCAATTTCGCCGACAAAAAATTATTCCAAACAGCCACAGCGCTGTTTTGCGTCTCTGAGCAACATGACAGTGATTCGTTCCTGAATGAATCAATGAATCGTTTAAATGATTCGGTTCAGTCGCAATGACTCACTTGTTAACAGTGACGTGCTGTCACCTGCTGGCGGTTTAATTTCACATTTTAAAGTCCATTTTCATTTTTTTTATAATTTTAAATATCAGTATTCAATGTTTTATGATTAAAACGTCAAATAATGCATTTGTCACTGGTTAAAGCACCCCATGTCCCTCTGAGCTGCATTAAACGGTGTGTGAACACATCTAAACACCTTCAGATGCAGCGTCTGCAGAGATTCATGTTGATAATACTGGTTTCATTTGTTTAGTAACAGCCTAAATGTGTATTATCTTAATTGACTGGTTAAATGTAACAATTTGACTCAAAAGATGTACACTTTTAGAAAAAAAATGCTTTATTAAAAGGTAAAAATCTAATTTAAACTTAAATGAAAAGATTAATTTCTATCACTGATGTGAACTGAGCACACAGAATATGACGAATATCATAAACTGCAGCTGTCCACGGTAGTTCAGATATCAGCACAATAACACACTCGGCAAAATATCGTCCAATTATCGTTATCGATAATATCGAGATATCATTTTTTTTCAATATCGCACACCCCTACTGATATATCATAACTAGTTACCTAGCTGGGGACTAGAGGTCTTCACGGAGGACCCGGTCTATGTTTTAAATGGTCAGCCGGGACCCAATCTATTACTTCGGGTCCCAGGGTCTTTTTAACTGTGTGTGTAATACCCGAGTCGATCGGAGAACACCGCACAAATTATGTTTATAGTCTGGTACAAAAAGTGGTTTTGGTCTATATAGCTAATTTTGCCCTTCATGACCACTGTGAGGGGGGGCGGGGGTTATAACGCATCCGTTTAAACTATATTAAGTCTTATAGTTCTGCATAATTAAGGGCGTGGCTACTTGAGTGACAGCTGGATTGCCGCTGCAGTCGCGCTAGGTGGGCGTGGTTTCAGCAACCAGCTCCGCCCACCTCCCGCCTTTTTGCCCATCTTCGATTATCCGGGAGTGACGCGCCTGCCAAGATGGCGACGGCCGGCTCCGCCCACTTTGAGCTCCTCCTTCAGAAACTGATGGGTGACGTCACGGACAAAAAAAAAATTGCTCCGTCTTTATTACAGTATGGTTATTGTAGTTCCAGTCTTTATTACAGTATGGTTATTGTAGTTCCGAGTCTTTATGACAGTATGGTTATTGTAGTTCCGAGTCTTTATTACAGTATGGTTATTGTAGTTCCGAGTCTTTATGACAGTACGGTTATTGTAGTTCCGAGTCTTTATTACAGTATGTTATTGTAGTTCCTAGTCTTTATTACAGTATGGTTATTGTAGTTCCGAGTCTTTATTACAGTATGGTTATTGTAGTTCCTAGTCTTTATTACAGTATGGTTATTGTAGTTCCGAGTCTTTATGACAGTATGGTTATTGTAGTTCCGAGTCTTTATTACAGTATGGTTATTGTAGTTCCGAGTCTTTATTACAGTATGGTTATTGTAGTTCCGAGTCTTTATGACAGTATGGTTATTGTAGTTCCGAGTCTTTATTACAGTATGGTTATTGTAGTTCCGAGTCTTTATGACAGTATGGTTATTGTAGTTCCGAGTCTTTATTACAGTATGGTTATTGTAGTTCCGAGTCTTTATGACAGTATGGTTATTGTAGTTCCGAGTCTTTATGACAGTATGGTTATTGTAGTTCCGAGTCTTTATTACAGTATGGTTATTGTAGTTCCGAGTCTTTATGACAGTATGGTTATTGTAGTTCCGAGTCTTTATGACAGTATGGTTATTGTAGTTCCGAGTCTTTATTACAGTATGGTTATTGTAGTTCCGAGTCTTTATGACAGTATGGTTATTGTAGTTCCGAGTCTTTATTACAGTATGGTTATTGTAGTTCCGAGTCTTTATTACAGTATGGTTATTGTAGTTCCGAGTCTTTATGACAGTATGGTTATTGTAGTTCCGAGTCTTTATGACAGTATGGTTATTGTAGTTCCGAGTCTTTATGACAGTATGGTTATTGTAGTTCCGAGTCTTTATGACAGTATGGTTATTGTAGTTCCGAGTCTTTATGACAGTATGGTTATTGTAGTTCCGAGTCTTTATGACAGTATGGTTATTGTAGTTCCGAGTCTTTATGACAGTATGGTTATTGTAGTTCCGAGTCTTTATGACAGTATGGTTATTGTAGTTCCGAGTCTTTATGACAGTATGGTTATTGTAGTTCCGAGTCTTTATGACAGTACGGTTATTGTAGTTCCCATCGGTCGGAGTACACAATGTAGCTACAGAAGCGTCACGCTTTAAATAGGTGCTGAGTGGATTCAGAAACGGTGAAACTCAACTCGTTAACTCTCGGGAAGTCGTTAAATTAGCCTATTTCTAAAAACAGTGACGTGTTCTTTTAACGTTAAATTGAGTACTTCAATTGTTCCACTCTTTCGAAGACTAAGTTAAATTATTTGTTTAGAAAATTTGTCATTTTGATCATTAAAGCCGATACAAAACACAGGAATTTCCAACAGATCCTGGACCTTTATTTAGAAAGATTGAATCATATTTTAGCACGAAATCCTTTTAAGGCTTGCAATATTTGGGGATAAGCTTGAAAGATTTGGCATTCATACTCGAGTTAACATTTTATAAACGTCTTTCAGTAAAACTTCTTCTTGAGCGTCATCGGATACATTCGATATATATTTGATATTATGACAAATATGTTAAAATAATAACTGGATAATATAAATGGTATTTCTTGTATTTATAGTCATGATGTTACTCACCATGCCTTTGCTCAACAGGAACAGAGCTCTGTGAAAATGACCAGCAGAGGTACGACGTTAACATCTGTGTGAAACTAAACATTCATACGTCATCGTAACACATGGAGGTGAAGCTGTGAAAGACCTGGTATATTCAGATCCCACGACTCTGGCGTATTCTGCTCCGACCCCCAGCAGATCACACGCCGACACCAGATCCTTCTCCAGAGTGTGCAGTTGCTGCAGGACCACATACAGCACATGCTGTTACCACATCATCACCATCATCATCACCATCATCATCACCATCATCATCACCACCATCCCCCATCATCATCATCATTATCACCATCACCCATCATCATCACCATCTTCATCATCATCCCCATCACCATCTTCATCATCATCACCATCATCATCACCATCATCATCATCATCATCATCATTATCACCATCATCATCATCATCATTCATCACCATAATCATCACCATCATTATCACCATCATCACCATCTTCATCCTCATCATCACCATCACCTTCATCCTCATCATCATCCCCATCATCATCACCACAATAATCATCATCATCATCTTCATCATCACCATCTTCATCATCCTCATCATACACCGGTGTATCTGAATCTGAGTCTTTTATTAAATTCAGCATGAGTCTGCCTACGGACTGCAACAATGCACTAACGAGAGTGTGTGTGTGTGTGTTGATCAGTGTGTGTGTGTGTCTGTGGTGTGTGTGTGTGTGTGTGTGTGTGTGTGATGCTGGTGTGTGTGCTGCTGCGTGTGAGAGTGTGAGTGCATGTATGTGTGTGTGTGTGTGAGTGTGTGTGAGTGTGCTGCTGCTGTGTGTGAGAGTGTGAGTGTGTGTGTGAGTACCGCTAGCTGGAACAGTAGTCTGCAGTGCCAGTAGGGGGTCTGCTGTGTGTGAGAGTGTGAGAGTGTGTGTGTGTGAGTGTGCTGCTGCTGTGTGTGAGAGTGTGAGTGTGAGTGCATGTATGTGTGTGAGTGTGAGAGTGTGTGTGTGTGTGAGTACCGCTAGCTGGAACAGTAGTCTGCAGTGCCAGTAGGGGGTCTGCTGTGTGTGAGAGTGTGAGAGTGTGTGTGTGAGTGTGAGTGTGTTGCTGGTGTGTGTGTGTGTGAGAGTGTGAGTGTGAGTGCATGTATGTGTGTGTGTGAGTGTGTATGTGTGTGTGAGTACCGCTAGCTGGAACAGTAGTCTGCAGTGCCAGTAGGGGGTCTGCTGTGTGTGAGAGTGTGAGAGTGTGTGTGTGAGTGTGAGTGTGTTGCTGGTGTGTGTGTGCTGCTGCTGTGTGTGAGAGTGTGAGTGTGAGTGCATGTATGTGTGTGTGTGAGTGTGTGTGTGTGTGTGAGTACCGCTAGCTGGAACAGTAGTCTGCAGTGCCAGTAGGGGGTCTGCTGTGTGTGAGAGTGTGAGAGTGTGTGTGTGTGTGTGTGAGTGTGAGTGTGTTGCTGGTGTGTGTGAGTGTGATGTGTACACTAAGCGTACTGAGTATATGTATGTGTATT
Organism: Schizopygopsis malacanthus; assembly: GCA_027474115.1. NCBI lineage: Eukaryota > Metazoa > Chordata > Actinopteri > Cypriniformes > Cyprinidae > Schizopygopsis > Schizopygopsis malacanthus. The sequence continues at coordinate 256,592 of CM049875.1, read as the reverse complement.
TTGCACATTGTCTTCTGTACAGTCTGTAAATACGTACTGTCCATATGTAAATTGCTGTTGTTTTTTTTGCACTGTCTGTCCATATGTAAATTGCTGTTGTTTTTTTTGCACTGTCTGTCCATATGTAAATTGTTGTTGTTTTTTTGCACTGTCTGTCCATATGTAAATTGTCTGTTGTTTTTTTGCACTGTCTGGAGCACGCTCATAAGAATTTCACTCACCAAGGCACTTGTGCTGTGGTGATGTGACAATAAAAGTGATTTGATTTGATTTGATGTGTGTGTGTGTGAGAGTGTGAGTGCATGTATGTGTGTGTGTGAGTGTGTATGTGTGTGTGAGTACCGCTAGCTGGAACAGTAGTCTGCAGTGCCAGTAGGGGGTCTGCTGTGAGATCTGGATGGCCTTCCGTAGCAGCGGTTTCGCCGAATCAACCAAGTTCTTTAAAAGAGAAGAGTACTTTTTAACACATCAACACAAATACACACAAACTACACAACTGATGCATCTGAACTGAGACAACAGCGTTTTACAGCACAAGTTGAATTTAAATGTGCTTTATAAATATACTTTTAAAATTATATATATATATATATATATATATATATACTATTTATTTTACTTATTTATATATAACTATTCTTCACACAGTTAATTATCTATTATGATACACACACACTCTCCCACTCACACACAGATCAACACACACACAGTGGTGTCCAAAATTATTAGATTATTAAACATTATTTTAAACATATGCACTTTTTTCCCAAAATAGCTGTGTTAAAATGTTATTTTATTACTTTGAACAAAACGTGCATTATGAATATTTTAACCTCTTGTGGCCTCAGGAGAGAAGCCTAACGCTTTTTCCCTCTCCCTGAAAATATTCCGTATAAATTCTAATATTGATCATATTTAAGTAAACATTTGAATGTAGTTTTCCAGCCAGTTTGACAGTGCTAGTATACACACAGCAAAGTGAAAGTAAAAACCGAGTGCGTATTCAAACGTGATTTTAATTCCTTGCATATTAATAATGGCTCCCTGATGCCCACAATTTATATACAGTATAATAACCCAACCATATTTGCAAGAGAAAGCATTGAAATATATTTTTCCTCCCATCTCGTATTTATTCCTTTAGGTAGTAAACATGACATTTCTTTCTGAACAGAAAGAACATACATAATTCGAGAACATACATAACATGTTTATCATTTATTAGTAAGTTAATATATATATATATATATATATATATAATCAGAAATGTGTGTGTGTGTCCATGGAGCACAAAACCAGTCATAAGTGTCAATTGTATGATGTTGAGAGTTATGCATCATCTGAAAGCTGAATAAATAATATTTCCATTGATGCATGGTTTGGACAATATTTGAAAATCATGCAAAAAAATCTAAATATTGAGAAAATCATCTTTAGGAGTTGTTCAAATTAAATCTTAGCAATGCATATTACTAATCAATAATTAAGTTTTGATATATTTACGGTAGGAAATATCTTCATGGAACATGATCTTAATATCTAATGATTTTGTGGCATGTTTACAGTGTATTGTTGGCTATTGCTACAATATA
>CM049875.1:247500-250000 GCA_027474115.1 Schizopygopsis malacanthus | reverse complement strand
GTGTATGTGTGTGTGTATGTGTGTGTGTATGTGTGTGTGTGTGTGTGTGTGTGAGTGTGTGTGTGAGTGCATGAGTGTATGAGTGTGTGTGTGTGTGTTAGGGCTGTGACGATAACCGCATTACCGCTTCACCGCGGTAATGAGATGCGACCGCGGTGTTGAGGTCATCACCGTCATCACCGCACTGTTTTTCGCGGGATCCGGCCAAATGTCTTGCAACGCGGGAATAAAACACGGTAACGGTCGGTAACTCTGGTGTAATTTGAACGGGAGTGGGCGGTCTAACAATATCCCATTCCCGACATCCTTTCAGAACAGCATATCTGTGTGTTTTTACTCCCTCTTCTCGCTCACGCGCTGCACGCACGCACCAGTGCTTCTGTGTCATGTGTTTTATTGCGCACAGTGCGCAGCATGTGCATAACGGCACCCTGACAGAACAGACGGGCTGCATGTGCATATAGGCGAACAAGGCAGTCGCCTCGGCAGCAACACAGTCAGGGGGGCAAAGGGACAGATATTTGTAGTTTATCTTTTGGGCATTCGTTATCACCGCTTAGTTATTCTACATCTAAATTAACTTTGCTTCATAGTAATGCCGCTCCCGCGCCGCCCCCCAACTGAGTGTCATCAATAGGCTACTCTACATGCAAAACATTATAATGTTCATTCATAAATATCATCAAATCGAATAAAACTATCCAGACATGAATTCCTTTTGCTGCTGGTGCTGTCTGATGAGTTTTAAAGCCAGACACGCGCTTCTAAAAGGTAAGATTATAGCTAATGTATGTGTGTGAGAGAGAGAGCGCGGTGGAGATAACAAGTGTAATATTATCTATTAAATAGGCTTACGTACACCCAAAACCGTGTTTTGCTGTGTTTTAGCCAAGTGGAATACTCAATATTTAGCGTTTATCATATGCAGTGTTTAATTTGGTGTAATAAAGCGGGGTGACCGATCCGGCATCAGAGGATGGAGAGGTAAGAGATCATTCCCGCAATCACTCCGTTGACCCACTTAAGTGATTACCAGCTTGCATCAGTTGCTTTTATTGTGTGCATATACTCTAAAAATCACGGTTATTTTATTAAACATTTTTTTGTAATGTTTGGGTAGTTTTTTTGTGTAACCCATATCCTATATGACAGTCCAGAGTCTGCGTTTGCTTTGAGTGCACGCAGATATTTTGCCTTCTCTTCGGGTGAAATTAGTTCTCAGTGCCACTTACTTTTTTTTGTCAAATATAGGTTTGTTTCATGTAATCTATAAAACAGTAAACGATTTTATTTTATGCAAAGCAAACCAAGTCACCTAAACGAGCCACATCAGGGTTTTTTTGCGACTATGAAATGTTTTATTTTTACTTCTAAAATGCTTGTTAAACGAATTTTAAAATAAGAAATGTTGTATACATGTTTAAACGGTGAAATATGTTGTATTAAGAACTGTATTTGACAAAAATAAAGGCACTAAGACAAGAAAGAAATAAAGAAGAATAAAAAACAATGACAAGCTCAAACAAAACGAAACCAATAGCGACTATATAAAATAATAAAATAAATAATTTTCTAATCTCAGCATGCTTTAATTTTGTGTCCTAGTGGTTTGCGTCAATACGTTTAAATTAAAATGTCTTTGGTCTGTGCTCTGGAAGTGTTCTGTTAGTTCTGCTAAACTTTAATTACTACAACTCAAATTAAAACCGAAACTAACCATAGGGTAGAAAACCCCACTAAATAAAAACTACACTAAAATTAACCAAATTATAAAAAAATAAAAACGAAACTTAAATTTTTAGCGAAAATTGAAAGCAATATTAAAATAAAAATGAATTTAAAAATGCAAAACTACAATAACCCTGACACAAACGTATTTGACTGGAGGAAGAGGATATGCTAAATGAGATGATCGGAGTTCGGAGGTGCCGATCCGGACCGGGTCTGTTCAGATTAAGCCCTGACTGCTAATAGCACATGCCCCTGCTTGCTTTTATTTTAATGTAGTTGTTAATAAACAAATTATCCAATCTTTCACTTGCATCTTTAAAATCGTATTTGAGTGAAGCGGGGGCGGCACGGCAGGGTTTTGCCCAGAGCCCCGTACATGAGTGACAGAGCAGAATAAGGATGAAGTTTAGCTAAGTGTGGATTCTTCAACTGCGACTGCAAAATAGCCAGTTTACTGCGAAGAAACCCATGCCAGGCAAGTCTGACTCGGGACATTCTTCTCAGGGAAGTTCAATTGTTTGGTTTCATGAAAAAGAGATTTCATTTTGCAATGTCTAAGCCAACGGTTTTGTTCATATTTTACATATAAATTTAAATGACAGATGTCTTTTTTTCTCTGCGACACTTTTCCGTGTTGACAGCAAAAGGTTAAACAAATTTAGTATTTTGACAAGAAGAATAAAAATAACAAACATGCTATTTTTACATTTTTGTACAAACTGGCCTACATTATTTATTTTTTTTCTCTCTGCGACACTTATTATTACGT
>CM049875.1:235000-242500 GCA_027474115.1 Schizopygopsis malacanthus | reverse complement strand
AAATAAAATATATAAAAAATATAACAATATTACAAATATATAAAAATAAAATATAAAATTATTACAAATAAAATGTAAAAAAATATATACAAATATAAAAAAACGATTAAAATATTAAAAATTTAATATTTACATTTTTTTTTTATATATTACAAAAAAATATTAAAATATATATATATAAAAAAAAAAAAAGTGTGTGTTCCAATACACAATGCTATTCAAACGTTTGCCGTTGGCACTTTTTTTTTAAAAGAAATTAATATTTTTATTCAGGAGTTAAATTAATAAAAAATCATAGTTAAGACAATATGTTGTTATTAACTTTATATTCATCAAAGAAAAATATCACGTTAAAAAAAAAAACTTGAAGAGTTTCAACATTGATAATAAATCTGCATATTATTATGATTTCTGAAGATCATTTGACACTGAAAATACAGTGCTGCATCGCAGAAATAAATGATATTTTATAGAGTATATTAACATATGAAACTGATATATTTCAGTTTTTTGATGGAATAAATACAGTCTTGATGAGCAGAAGAGACTCGTTAAAAACATTAAAAATCATAACTTTTGAGTGTCGTGTATTTCCGACTTCATTATGACTTAATTACACACAACTCATCGTGTGACTTCAGAACAGAATCGATAACGATCCGCGTCCCTCACAGCGAGAACATGCTGCTAAACGTCTCCTCTGGTGCTGATGGGTCAACTAGTCCTTTAGTTAGTCATGTTAACTCAACCAGCGCTGGTGAAGGGGTCTTTAGATGAACGTTCGCTGGTCAAAACGTGGAGAGTGCGATACCTTTGACCTCCAGATAGTCTGCATCATCATCGTCGTCCTCCTCGTCTTCATCGTCGGGGGAGCTGAACACACTGGGTCGGGCCGCGGGCAGCGCCGGCTTCTTGGACTGGGAGTAGTTCTTGAACTGGTTGATCATGCTGCTGACCCCCCCCAGACCCGGACGCTTGCCGATCACAACGCTCGTCTTCTGAGCGCTGGGGGCGGAGCCGGACGATCCTACAGGAAGTGACATCAGCACAACATTTACTCATTTGAACAACTTTAAAGATGATTTTCTCAATATTTTGATTTTTTTGCACCTCATATTCCAGATTTTCAAATATTGTCCAAAACATACATTAATGGAAATATTATTTATTCAGCTCAATTTCACCAAATGTGACCCGTATGACTGGTTTAGTGGTCCAGGGACATATATTAACTTGTTTCAGTGGTGCAGATACTGTGTAAGTGTATCATATAGAAACGAGTCGAAGCAAACCTTCATCAGCGCTGGGTTTCTCTCGCTGCATCTTCAGGAACTGCTGCAGGAAACTACCGTCGTTCACAAACTTGTTTGATGAGGATGAAGATGAAGATGCCTCTGGGGGAGGAGAACTGACACACACACATACAGATCAACACACACACACACACGCACACACGCGCGCACACACACGGATCAACACACACACACACACACACACAGATCGACACACACACACAGATCAACACAGACACACACACAGAGATCGACACACACACACACGTCTGTTCTGCTGTACTGCTGTCTCAGAGCCGTGCGTCACCTGCTGCTGGTTTTCTTCTGGTTCTGGTTCTGGACGGGTTTCTGCTTCTGTTCTTTCAGTCTGGCCTCGATCTCTCTCTTCTTCTGAGCGATCAGCTCCTCCTGTCTCATGATCACGTTCAGTTTACTCTTCTGATGAGTCTTCCAGCCCCCCCGACCTGAAACACAGAACCACACGAAGTTCTGTCTCCAAACCCAAACAGACCCTCACAGACACCTACGGCCATTCTGGGTCAAACCAACTGGCTCACCACTTCATATAGTTCTTCAGAAGAGAGATAAACATGTAAAGTGATGCGAGATATTAAATATCATGGATGAATATTTACTATACTGTAGATGTGTCACCTGAGATTCGGAGCCGGTTAAATATGACAATATGATTTCTACAGAGATTATTAGGTCCGTTAGTAACTTTATTAATCTTTATAGCATTATGTGTCAATGGTGTCCATTCATATCTGAGGAAAGAGCACGTTTCATGTCTTTTCTCCAAAGTTTGCAGGTCTGTAACTCAAGAAGCGTTAAAGATATCGTAACGCCCGTTTAGCTGTTGGGTCTTAACGAACTTATCTTCTGCCATCTGTATTTTTCCAGCCCTATATGATTCGCTTTCAGAGATATTAGACGTTAAATATGGAGAAAATCGTTAAAATGCAGTGCTCAAAATCCAAATAATGTTCAGTTCTGACAAAACTACTCCGTTGAATATCATACACCGTACCAAAAATATTATTTATTAAAATGTTAAAAAGAATATGTCATTAAACCACGATATGATTTCAGATTGTATAGCTTTAATTGTTATCTTACATTTCATATCTCGGCTTTCGTCACTATACATGTTTATCTCTCAGGATAATTATTTATTCAGGAAAATTATTAGCATAATTAAATATGTTTTTCACATATTAGGGTTAGATATTAACCCAAACTAACCCATAACACACACATACAGATCAACACACACACACACAGATACACACAGATCAACACACACACACACACACCAACACACACACACAGATCAACACACACACACACACACACACACACACACACACACACACACACAGATCAACACACACACACAGATCAACACACACACACACACACAGATCAACACACACACACACACACACACACACACACACACACACACACACACACACACACACACACACACACACACACACACAGAGATCAACACACACACACTGAGGGGGTGTTTTCATGAGATTTGTCCTCATTTATATCCCTAATTAATCAATTCAGCTTCAGTTTAGTTCTGCTATATTGGCATTGCAATTGGTAAACACTACTGCTATATGTATAACATGTTTCGAAATATGATATATATATGTATAAATAGAATTAACCCTTCATAGAATGCAGAATATAAAGCTCCGCTGTCGTGTTTTACGTGCCATAAACACAACGTAACGTTACGTGTTCTTTTGGTTCGTGAGGGCTAGCACTGAAGCGGCTAATCGATCAAAACACTCCAAACGAACATCCTCTGAGTCTGAGAACGAGTCAGACACACAAACAAGCGCATATATGTGCGATAAAAACCGAATTTGTGGGGATATTTGAGCGTTTACCTGCTTCACTGGACTCCATTGCGCTGAATGTTGTGAATCCACCGCTTCTTCTGCAGTTTGAGGCCCGGATGAGAATTAAAGCGGCGCGCACACAGCGCCCCTGCAGGCCACGCGTGGAACTACACTGTACAGTATTACACTGACGTCACTAACATAATGACATCACTGCTGTTATTGTAATAAGCAAGCCCAGCTCAGGTGACAAGTAACACAAAATTAATAAATGCATTGCTTTCCATAAAGAGTAACTAAATACAGAATTAGTTTTTATATTGTAACACATTATTTTAAAAGTAAGATAATAATACCACATCCATAAATGTACTTTATCTAAGGAGCGCTCTCATGTTATGACAAATTTAACATGCAGTAATATGATTTCGTTTTATTAGACATTCAGAAAATATAAAAAAGTTCCCATCATCTATATAAACACATTTATAATTGTATTTATGAGCATAAAAAGCAAGCCATTGTCTGTGATCACTGCCGATTCTAATGATGTTTGTGTTATGAAATATCATATTTATATTCTATAGGAATGTTAATTAGCTGGAAGGTGCATCATGAATATCTGACGGTGCTTGTAAGAGATCTGAAACTTATATAGATATTAATTTAGACGTTATATCAGCCCTGAAGATACAATTCTGTTCACACACACTCATCAGAAATATACTTTATTGTTTTTACACGTCTCAAAATAAATACTCACAATTATTATTATTACTAGAACGAATGCTGTTAATAATAACAACATTAATATGATATAAAAAACAGGATATTGGAGCACAAAACCAGTCAATTTTTGTGATATTGAGAGTTATGCATCATCTGATATCTGAATAAATATATTTGCATGAATGCATGGTTTGTTATGATAAGACGATATTTGAAAATCTGGTGCAAAAAAAATAAATATTGAAAAAAATCACCTTTAGAGTTGTTCTACACAATGCATATTACTAATTAATAATTAAGTTTTAATGCAGGAATTTCATAAATATCTGCATAATGATTTTTGGCATGAAATCAAAATGTATAATTTTGATCCAGAGTCTGTGTGTGTCTCTGATCCAGTGTCTGTGTGTGTTCGACTGATCCAGAGTCTGTGTGTGTTCGACTGATCCAGAGTCTGTGTGTGTTCGACTGATCCAGAGTCTGTGTGTGTTCGACTGATCCAGAGTCTGTGTGTGTCCGACTGATCCAGAGTCTGTGTGTGTTCGACTGATCCAGAGTCTGTGTGTGTTGATCCAGAGTCTGTGTGTGTTCGACTGATCCAGAGTCTGTGTGTGTTCGACTGATCCAGAGTCTGTGTGTGTTCGACTGATCCAGAGTCTGTGTGTGTCCGACTGATCCAGAGTCTGTGTGTGTCCGACTCCAGAGTCTGTGTGTGTTCCAGAGTCTGATGATCCAGAGTCTGTGTGTGTCTCTGATCCAGAGTCTGTGTGTGTTCGACTGATCCAGAGTCTGTGTGTGTTCGACTGATCCAGAGTCTGTGTGTGTTCGACTGATCCAGAGTCTGTGTGTGTTCGACTGATCCAGAGTCTGTGTGTGTCTCTGATCCAGAGTCTGTATGTGTTCGACTGATCCAGAGTCTGTGTGTGTTCGATTGATCCAGAGTCTGTGTGTGTTCGACTGATCCAGAGTCTGTGTGTGTTCGATTGATCCAGAGTCTGTGTGTGTTCGACTGATCCAGTGTCTGTGTGTGTCCGACTGATCCAGAGTCTGTGTGTGTCTCTGATCCAGAGTCTGTGTGTGTTCGACTGATCCAGAGTCTGTGTGTGTCCGACTGATCCAGAGTCTGTGTGTGTCCGACTGATCCAGAGTCTGTGTGTGTTCGACTGATCCAGACTGATCCAGAGTCTGTGTGTGTCTCTGATCCAGAGTCTGTGTGTGTTCGATTGATCCAGAGTCTGTGTGTGTTCGACTGATCCAGAGTCTGTGTGTGTTCGACTGATCCAGAGTCTGTGTGTGTTCGACTGATCCAGAGTCTGTGTGTGTTCGACTGATCCAGAGTCTGTGTGTGTTCGACTGATCCAGTCTGTGTGTGTCCGACTGATCCAGAGTCTGTGTGTGTTCGACTGATCCAGAGTCTGTGTGTGTTCGACTGATTCAGAGTCTGTGTGTGTTCGACTGATCCAGAGTCTGTGTGTGTCCGACTGATCCAGAGTCTGTGTGTGTTCGATTGATCCAGAGTCTGTGTGTGTTCGACTGATCCAGTGTCTGTGTGTGTCTCTGATCCAGAGTCTGTGTGTGTTCGATTGATCCAGAGTCTGTGTGTGTCTGATCCAGATCCAGAGTCTGTGTGTGTTCGACTGATCCAGAGTCTGTGTGTGTCTCTGATCCAGAGTCTGTGTGTGTTCGACTGATCCAGAGTCTGTGTGTGTTCGACTGATCCAGAGTCTGTGTGTGTTCGACTGATCCAGAGTCTGTGTGTGTCTCTGATCCAGAGTCTGTGTGTGTTCGACTGATCCAGAGTCTGTGTGTGTTCGACTGATCCAGAGTCTGTGTGTGTCTCTGATCCAGAGTCTGTGTGTGTCCGACTGATCCAGAGTCTGTGTGTGTTCGACTGATCCAGAGTCTGTGTGTGTTCGACTGATCCAGAGTCTGTGTGTGTCCGACTGATCCAGAGTCTGTGTGTGTTCGACTGATCCAGTCTGTGTGTGTTCGACTGATCCAGAGTCTGTGTGTGTCTCTGATCCAGAGTCTGTGTGTGTTCGACTGATCCAGAGTCTGCGTGTGTCTCTGAACCATCAAACATGGCTATCCTCCTCTTCTTACGTCTCCTGGCTCCTGAGGAAGAGGAAGATGATTTAATCCAGGAGAAAAACACCTTTCACACACAAGACCAAGCTGCCTGGAGCTAACAGTGACGTCTTCTTTATTTCTAAAAAGCACTTTAAACGACACCGATTATTTCTAACCTGCTTCACACGTTAAATCAGCGATGCATACGTCATCAGACCTAGTTTTGTTCGGTACACATGTGACCCGGGAGCACAAAAGCAGTATATTTGTATAGCCAAAATTATAAATTTTTATTTAATGCCAAAAATCATTAGGATCTTGCAGATATTTTATAATATTCCTATATTAAAACTTAATGTTTGATTAGTAATATGCATGGCTAAGAACAACTCTAAAGGTGATTTTCTCAATATTTAGATTTTTGTGCACCATATTTTCAAATATTGTCCAAACCATGCATCAATGGAAAGCTATTTATTCAGATTTATTCAGGGTGGGTGGGTGGTTGATTTATTGATTGGTGGGTTGGTTAGTTGGTTGGATGGTTGGTTGGTGGGTTAGTTGGTAGGTTGGTTGGTTGATTGGTTGGTTGGTTGGTGGGTTGGTTGGTTGATTGGTTGGTTTATTGATTGGTTGACTGATTGGTTGACTGATTGGTTGGTTGGTGGGTTAGTTGGTTGGTGGGTGTGTTGGTTGGTTGGTTGGTTGGTGGGTGTTTTGGTTGGTTGGTGGGTGGGTTGGTGGATGGGTTGGTTGGTGGGTTGGTTGATTGGTTGGTTTATTGATTGATTGATTGGTTGGTTGATTGATTGGTTGATTGGTTGGTTGGTTGATTGGTTGGTTGGTTGGTTGGTTGGTTGATTGGTTGGTTGGTTGGTTGGTTGGTTGATTGGTTATAGAAATATCAATCAACCAAAAAAGCTATTGTAACATTTGGGGGGGGGGTTATTGGGGGGGGGGGGGGGGGGGGGGGTTGGATAGAAATTAATACTTGAATTTAGCAAGGATGCATTAAATTGATAAAACATGTGGGGAATTGTATTTAAGACCTCATGTAGTGTTAGAGTTTGGGTTAATATTACTTATATTTGGATGCATGGGTGACCAAATGACTCTTTTAAATTCTGTTATTTATTTTTTCAACTAATTTTTGAAAGCTATTTTTATCTTCAGCCAATTTTAGTTATTTTATCTGCATAAAAAAAAACAGTCTGTTCTGCTTCTTGTGTTCATATGTGACAAAACCAGTCGTACGGGTCAATTTTGAGAGTTATGCATCATCTGAAAGCTGAATAAATATATTTCCATTGATGCATGTTTTGGACAATATTTGAAAATATGGTGCATAAAAATCTAAAAATTGAGAAAATCCCCTTTAGAGTTATTTAAAGCAATGAATATTACTAATCAAAAAAAAAATAATGTTGGAAATGTACAAAAAAATCAAAATATGATTTTTGGCCTAAAATAAAAATGTATAATTTGAGCTATTACTACAAATACACACTGCTTTTGTACTCCAGGGACACATATTATTTTAATATTAT
>CM049875.1:202500-230000 GCA_027474115.1 Schizopygopsis malacanthus | reverse complement strand
GGGGCATTTGCCTCCCTTTTCTGTATAACCATCAATCGGTAAACAAACTGGTATCTCTCCCTCTAGAGGAGGGAAGGAGGAGGCCTTGGAAGGAAAGGACTATAAAACAGACCGAAACTGCTTTCCCTTAGCTCTCTGTCTCTCTGGCTCTCTATAGCTATCTCTCTCTCTCTTTTCTCTCTTTTCTCTCTCTCTCTCTCTCTCTCTCTCTCTCTCTCTCTCTGCTCCTGACTGACAGGACTGACTGACTCGCAGCTATGTGTGTTAGAACTGAGGGATCTTCTCTTGCAAGAGAATAAATACTTTTATTATTATAATATGGACTCAGAGTTGTCTCTTACTCAGTGATGATGTTTGTTAGAAAGAAATTGCCACAACAGGTTCTTCAAAGCGATGCCATAAAATATACATTTTTGGCTCTTTATTACCTTTTTACAATCTGAAGCTTTTGTGAAACAGAAGTTAAAACTTCTTTATGGAACCATTTTCACGAAGCCCCTTTATTTTTAAGAGTGTATAATAAACAATAATTTCAGTAAATTAAACCATTAATGTTACGACTGTCATCAATGCAAAAAAGTATTATAAATTGAATCAAGATGCATATACTTTAAGATACTAACAATTAGTCTTTGTTTCAAACAAGCAAAAATATCGGTCAATGTGTTAAGAAAAATAATCTTGTATAGCTTTGAATCAAGATCAGTTTTATTGCCACGTTGACAGATATTTTTGCTTGTTTTAATAACAGATTTGATATCTGAAGCCATTTTCTTGATTCAAGAATGTTTAGATATTAATACATGAATGCTAAGTAATAAATCATTTTTTTTGCATTGACATAATCATTATTAGGAGTAATTTGTCTGCTCTTGTTTCTGACTGAATCCAGATGCTTTAAAAGCCTAATGACACAGAAATATGAATATCTCTAAAGTTTGCGTCTGATTTTAGAAAGCAAACGTTCACAGACGAGTCGTCAGCTTCACAAACCAAACAAACCGTGTTGATTATAACAAGATTCAGTTCTGTCTCATCAGTAGCTGCGATAAAGCAAACGAGCTGAGTATGAAACGAGCTGTTCTAAACCCGTGTATGAACAAGAATGGGTTCGACTGACACCGGCTGAACCGGTTTCTGCTCTGATCCGGTCTGATGAGCCTCTGTGGAACCTGATTAACAGCCACACGGACGGATGAACCAACACAATGCACTTTACCTGCACGGATTATTATTATCTACAATTAGATGATGATGCAATAGACATTTAGCAGTCGCTTTTATCCAAAGCGACTTACAGTACATTCTGGCAACACATTTTATAAATTTTTTCTCAGTATGTGTTCCCTGGGAATCGAACCCACAACCTTTGCGCTGCTAACACAATGCTCTAACCACTGAGCCACAGGAACACTTTTTTACAGACATTTTTAACACAGCAATAGACTTTTTTATGATAACAAGTTGTAAAAATATGTTGCAGAAGGACACATGAGTAACAAATTTGATCATGTTAATCAGGTCAGGATGTGAGGCTTACTCAAAATGATGTCGTTTCTCAAATCAGCAGCTGTGACTGCAAGCGGCAGGCGCGTGAATAATCATATTTAATGGTTTATATCATGTGAGGTGTGAAGGCCAAGCATAGCCAGAGGCCTGGTCTTGTACCGCGGTAAAAGCGTGGTAAAAAATGAGCGCTGACAGGTTGAGTTTGTAGACACACTGCAGCCAATGAAATCTAACACATATATATAAACATGCCTGCGTATCTGATTATCCATACATTTATCTGACGATCACTTAGAGGATTGATCTGTGCACGTTAAGCGGTGTTATTTTAATATCCGTTATATATTATTTATTTAAAAAGCAATTTGTTTACCTTAAAATTTGAGTCTAGGTAATTTTGCTTTACTCAATTGTCATGTATCAGTTTTTTTCTATTCAGCTTTCATTTATTTTTATTTAAGTTTCAGTTTTAGTCATTTTAGTACTTAAGGCAAGAATCCCGACGCAGGTCAATAGAGTTAAAGAGATATATTATCTAGGCATTATCTAAGCAAACACATAAATCTGAAGAGTTATTATTAGAGTTTTCTTTTTATGATTCCATAAATACTGTCAACAGACGGAAAAAAACACTTTGCAGCATGTTTTTAGGAGTAAAATGTCGTATAAATCATATACCTTCAAAATATAGAGAGGAATAAAACTGTAAGTTTGGTTAATGCAAGAGAAAAAAATTATTTAAATATATAGAATGGATTTTAAATCTACAGACACATATAAATAAAGTGCAATAGAATTAACTCTTAAATATGTATTTTAGATGGTCTCTTTCCAATAGTCTAAAACATAACTTTATGAAAATCCAAATAACCCAAAATGGATGCACGACACAACTGTGTTTTAGCCTGTTGGGTATAACCTTAAAAGTACTTATTTCTATTTTTAAGTTCATATTCACCAAATATATATAAATAATTGTATTTTTAAATGTTTTAGTTAACAATAATGAAAAAGACACACTCACCCTGAGCTCTCCAGAGAAAACCTTCTGTCTGCCTTTTTTACTCCCCATCATGCTTCAAACAGACTGTCATTGATCTGTGTGTTATATATCACTGCTGCTGTGACCACGCCCACCTGCTGCACAGAGCCACGCCCACTGCAAGCCACAGCCACGCCCACCAACTGTAACCAGAGCTACGTCCGAATCCTGGAGAATGTTTAATAAAAGCCTTTGATAGACTCTGGAGTCTTCAGCTATTGTTAGAGCTGCTTCTGGATCATTAGATGTTAAACTGAAACACAAGCGTGTTCATTAGCCCCGCCCACCAACCCCAGTGAGGCCGCGCCCACCAGCCCCAGTGAGGCCACGCCCACATTTCAGTGTGTTCTTCAAAAGCACGTGACCAGCCGCACCTGCTCTATCAGCACTTACACAAAAACATTCTCATCAAGAATGAAGAGCACAGATGCTATCAGACACACCAGAGACACGAGACAATGATCTCTGCAGACGAAGAAAGAGAAAGAGTCCGAGAAACATGAGACGGAGATCATGCAGGCTTCACCAAACAATCACAGCCAGAAGACGGTTACAGTAACAGATGACACAATTACATCATATTACATTACTGAGGACAACTGGTACACACACAGATACACACACACACAGATACACACAGATTTAATATGCTTAAAATATTCTTAAACTTAAGTATACTTACTAAAATAAACTTGAAGTGTGCTAGTTTTTAGCACATCGGTGCACAAAGTTCAACAACGCTGTCGGTCTTGATCTCGTGACCTTTTAAACCGTTTATTCGGCTGAAATCTAGCGCCACAGAAGCATCTGTGGGTTCAGAATGTGAGATGAATGCGGTGATTAAACGCCTGGAGACACACGCAAGTGTGCTTCAGATACAGCAGAGATGATGCGGCAGCCTTTGGATGATTTCTGTGTGTTTGCTCGGAGAGGACTTGAACAGAAAGGCTGATTTTTTGCACACTTCGTAGCAATAACTAGTCCAATGAAGCGCTCTCTTTATACATCATTCTGATATTCATAATCTGCAGCAGAGTGAATATCTAATAAATCAATCTGGTCTTGAAAAATATCTGAAATTAATTTAGTGACACTCTTATGGAAATATGATAATTTTTTGTAATGATAATTTTTAAACTGCGTGTCATAAATCAACATCTCAGGAAAATGTGACAAAAATCAAATTATGACGTTGATTTCATATGAGCACACCGGGAATAAAAGCATGTTTATTACGCATTTTGGGAGACATTAAATAAATTATATTACAATATTCTATGAAATATTATGTGTTATTATGAAAATCATGTCAATTATTTCCATTCCCATTATTACACTTCTTATTTCATTACATGTTGCCCCAAAAACACATTAATATGCAAATTATATTAAGTTCATAGATGCATTGTAAATAATGAGAAAACTCGTTTATGGCTATTTTTCAGAAATAAAAATGATATATCGAATCATTCTGTTATAACATAGTTGAAAATCATCTTAATACAAAGTTTGGTAAACAAATAAAAATTATTGTTGATTTTAAATATCTATTGTTTTTGCCAATGCATGTTCATTCAAGTCTTTTTGTTCTACAGAGGACATAGCATAACTTATGAATACAATTATCTATTTCTAAACAATGTATAGAAGATCAATCAAGAGACCAGCTCTCAAAAGAACCCCGTCTTTCGTAGTCTGAAGAACATTTAATCATCTAAACGAGCTTTACTGGTTCCATGGATGTTAAAGGTTTTCCGTGTGTATCTGTTCATCTTCAGATATTCTTCAGAGCACAGAGCTTTATAATTATTCAGTCATTTGATATTTCAATCGTGACTGAAGTTCAGACGCCAAACTCAATCTGTATCCTGGCAACACTTCGACACACTGACATTAAACTGACGTGACCCTGACCGAACTAACACGAGTCTGATGAAGCTGCGACACGCTGCATTTCACCTGACACCACACACACACACACACACTCACACTGACCACACACACACACACACACACACACAACCTGACCGACAGATTCCCTGGATACACACACACACACAAGCCCAAACATGTGCAAACACACAAGTGCAAATACACGCACAAACACAGAAACACACACACAACACACTCACCTGACCATGCACACACCTGACACAGATTCCCTGGACACACACACACCCAAACACGTGCAAACACACACACACACACAACCTGACTGACATATTCCCTGGATACACATACACACACCACACACACTCACCTGACCACGCACACACACACACACACACACACACACACACTGACCGACATATTCCCTGGATACACATGACACAGATGGATACACACACACACACCTGCACACGTGCACACACACACACACACACACAACACACTCACCTGACCATGCACACACACACACACACACAACCTGACCGACAGATTCCCTGGATACACACACACACAAGCCCAAACACGTGCAAACACACACACACACACAACCTGACTGACATATTCCCTGGATACACATACACACTCACACACACACACACACACACCACACACACACACAACCTGACCGACAGATTCCCTGGATACACACACACACACACAAGCCCAAACACGTGCAAACACACAAGTGCAAATACACGCACAAACACAGAAACACACACACACACACACACACACACTCACCTGACCATGCACACACACACACACACACACTGACCGACAGATTCCCTGGATACACACACAACCTGACCAACAGATTCCCTGGATACACACACACACAAGCCCAAACACGTGCAAACACACAAGTGCAAATACACACACACACACACAACACACACACACTCACCTGACCATGCACACACACACACACACACACACACACAACCTGACCGACAGATTCCCTGGATACACACACACAAGCCCAAACACGTGCAAACACACACACACAACCTGACTGACATATTCCCTGGATACACATACACACTCACACACACACTCACACACACACACACACACACACACACACACACACACACAACACACAGCCCAAACACGTGCAAACACACAAGTGCAAATACACGCACAAACACAGAGACACACACACACACACACACTCACCTGACCATGCACACACACACACACACAACCTGACCGACAGATTCCCTGGATACACACACACACAATAAATATATGTATTGCAGATGTTTACAAGATCATTTTCTAAATCAGCATGCAGTTATGATCATGAACCGTCTACATAAACACTAGCTGTCTGTGGTGTGAGAAGCAGCACTATCTAGTGGTGAAATGTGCCCTTCGTAGTGACCACGAGTCACAAGAGAGAGAATCAGAAACAGGTGGATTCCACGGAAACAATCACAGATGATTAATACGAAACATGAAATAACACAACACACACACACGGTCTTCACGGCAGTATATCCAGTCCTTCAATTTTAATACAAAGTTGACATATCTACATACATGATCTGAAATCAATACGTAGAGAAGTGAAACACTACAGGTCAGCTTCACACACCACCAGAAGCTTGTGTGCTTTCATATTTCATAGAGAATATCTGATTGAGAATCCCGTCTCAATGTGCTTTCAGAGAAACAGACCAGCGCCTGCTTTAGGAGCAGCTCGTGCTCCGGTACAGTGATGCTGATCCGCTGATGTTTGGACAACAACCACATTCACCTGAAGAAGACATCTACAGCTAGTGCGGATTATCATTTCAGCAATGTTGTGTACAAGTGCGGTCACATTAGAGAGCTTTCTATTGGAAGCCCATTTCCACAACAGAATACAAATCTAATCATCTAATAAAAGCTTTTAACTGACCTTTACACTCACAATTCTCAAACTCAGAATAAGGTTGTGACTTGTAATTGAGAGAGGCCTGAACTGCTAGATATAAACACAGACAAGCGCAAACACACACACATGCACACACACACACACACACACACACACACGCGCAAACACACACACACACACACACACACACACACAAGCGCAAACACACACACACACACACGCACACACACACACACACACACACACACAAGCGCAAACCCACACACGCACACAAGCGCAAACACACACACACACACACACACACAAATCCAAAGACACACACACATGCACACAAGCGCAAACACACACACACACACACAAATCCAAAGACACACACACATGCACACAAGCGCAAACACACACACACACACACACACAAACACACACACACACACACAAGCAAACACACACACATGCGCACACACACACACACACGCACACAAGCTTAAACACACACACACACACAACACACACGCACAGACACACACACTTTTTTACAACTTGTAATTGCGAGAAGTCTGAACTGCATGATATAAACTCACAATTACGAGAAAGACAGTATTGTGAGATAGAAAGTTGCAATTACCTTTTTATTTTTAATTTTATAAACACATTTTGAAAACTAAACTCAGAATTGTGAGAAAAAAAAGACATAAAATGTCACGATTACCTTCTTTATTTTTATATTCTGTGGCGGAAATGAACTTTCGTATTTTTTGGACAATAGTGTGACGCAAAAAGCACAAGTCACGTGTAAACCAAGCAGCTTATTGTTGGGGAATCAAAATTATACATTTTTATTTTATGCCAAAAATCGTTAGATATTAAGATAATGTTCCATGATGATATTTCTACCATAAATATATCATAACTTAATTTTTGATTAATAATATGCATCGCTAAGAACTTAATTTGAACAACTTTAAAGATGATTTTCTCAATATTTAGATTTTTTTGCACGATTTTCAAATATTGTCCAAACCATACATCAATGGAAATATGATTTATTAATCTTTCAGATGATGCATAATCTCAATTTCACAAAATTGACCGTTATGACTGGTTTTGTGCTCCAGGGACACATATCCATCACATTTGAATCATGATTACATGGTAGTAGTAGTTGGTTTACCGCGGTGCATCACTGTACTGTACTGTACACCGTCTCTCTAGGCTCTTTAAATCAGCGTGTGCTTTAACTCGTTTAGTTTGTCTGATAATGTTGATGAGAAACGTGTGTAATGTCTAAGAACACGTGCGTGTTGTTTGCGGTAAGGTTTGGTCTCCGTCGGCTTCCTAAAACAATCAGTGCACAAGAAATATCAAAATATCTGAGAGGGTTACGAAGCACAACACTGTACATCTGAGCCATGTACAGTCACATTAGCTGGCCAACTACACCACAGCTCACGCATTATATCGCCATAAAAATCATAGAAATAAATAGGATCCTTAAAAATTCAAGCATAAATGAAACGAGATAAAAAAATCAGGTCGATTAAATATTTGACAACAACGATAAGGCTCACTTCACGTCTCCGGATCGTACTCCTAAACATCACGCCTGCGCTAAACTACAGATCACAAGAAGAGTTTCGTCGGGTTCGGCTCAAACGGACGACGCAACCGTCTCGCGTTTGACGATGAATCTGGCCAGGGTGCGATTTGTGGGGGGGGGGGGGATTTCCCCCCCTCTTGTCTATGCATTCCTGCCTCTGAATTATTTTTATCCCCGGTGGAATCAAATGATTCACGATGCTTTGAAGTCCCGTTCTGAATCAAATGATTCATGATTCACGCTTTAAAGTCCCGTTCTGAATCAAATGATTCACACGCTTCTGAATCAAATGATTCACGAAGTCCCGTTCTGAATCAAATGATTCTTTGAAGTCCCGTTCTGAATCAAATGATTCACGCTTTGAATCAAATGATTCACGCTTTGAAGTCCCGTTCTGAATCAAATGATTCACGCTTTGAAGTCCCGTTCTGAATCAAATGATTTGCGATTCACGCTTTGAAGTCCCGTTCTGAATCAAATGATTCATGATTCACGCTTTAAAGTCCCGTTCTGAATCAAATGATTTGCGATTCACGCTTTGAAGTCCCGTTCTGAATTAAATGATTCACGCTTTGAAGTCCCGTTCTGAATCAAATGATTCACGATTCACGCTTTGAAGTCCCGTTCTGAATTAAATGATTCACGATTCACGCTTTGAAGTCCCGTTCTGAATCAAATGATTCACGCTTTGAAGTCCCGTTCTGAATCAAATGATTCACGCTTTGAAGTCCCGTTCTGAATCAAATGATTCACGATTCACGCTTTGAAGTCCCGTTCTGAATCAAATGATTCGCAATTCGAAACAGTGAATAATTTTGCGATGTAATGTTTTAACTGACTCAGAGCTCCGTTGATAATGCTCTTTATTCGTTCTCTCTATATAATTTATTCATTGTTCGAATCATCGGGAAATTAAATCATTACAATTAATAGACCAAACTTACAATGTTTTTATCAAATTGTGAGTTTCCGTCGTATTAAAGACATCCATGTACTTGCCTTAAAAGACGTATTTATGATGTGTGTTGTTAACAGATTACACTTACATTAGGTTAGGCTATATAAAAAGAGTTTTTAAAAGCACCCCCCCTCCCTCTGCTTTTTTCACAATTCGCACCCTGAATCTGGCGATTATCTTTGAACCTGATAAACGAGGCTCGTCCCATCGTAAAGACATTATGCCACGGCAGAAAGGAGCAAAAGAACATGATACGGATACGAGATTCAAAACTCCCTCGGCCTCCAAACACGGTGTTAAGCAGCATATAGTCATGTAGAGACACCGAATACAGTATTCACAGAGTCCAGTCCGTCTCGCGCACAGGATCAAGAAAGCCATTATATCACGTGTGCTAATGTACGGCGTTGGCTGCGGTTCTGCGGTCTGTTCGTTAGGCACAGAAGGTAGGAGATCTGCTTCCGTTCGTTCGGGATGGCAACGATGACTCAGGCAGGCACAGACCGGCTCGCGCTCACTCACGTCTTGGCAAATACACAGTTCGAAGAAACTCCCACTGAAGGGTGCAGCAATTATCCAGGCTTTTGATTTCAGTTTCTCGTTGTTTTGCTTTAAATAGATTTTGTACATGTAATATTTTCCTCTTGTTATGAAGAAGAAGATCTTCATCCACTGTTTAGTAATTCTAAAAAGCCGACCACAACATCAATATCAATATTTGAACACTGAGGTAATAGTTTGCGTTGTTGGAGTTCCCGAGAGAACGTCTGCTCCATGTGTGTTTCAAGTGTCGTCGTCGTCGTTCCTCTGCGGGGGTTGTTGGGGGGGGGGGGGGGTTGTTGGACAGGTTGGTGTTCTTCTTATGTTGCATAGTGATCAAAGCTTCCAAGGTACTCCAGTGCGGCTTGATAGCAGAACTGATACTCATCCTGAGAACAGACAGACAATAAAATAAATAATAACTGTCTAATTTTTGCACTTTTTCCATAACAGTATAAATCATAGCAAATCTTGTGGCAGTCCAGAGTCTGGCTTTTGTCGGTCACGTGATGCGCGGTTTACCTCAGTTTGCACCATCGCTGGTCGTTGTGTGCGCAGCATTTTGACGGTTTGGAAGATGTCCACAGCACCCTCGTAACGCATCCGCTCCAGGACAATACTGAGGGTGATAAAGACACCCGTACGCCCGACGCCCGCACTGAGAGAGAGACATGAACGAGACCAGAATGAGACAAGAATGAAACATGAACGATACAAGAATGAGATGAGAACGATACGAGAACGATACAAGAATGAGATGAGAATGATACAAGAATGAGATGAGAATGATACATGAACGATACAAGAATGAGATGAGAATGATACAAGAATGAGATGAGAACGATACGAGAACGATACATGAACGATACAAGAATGAGATGAGAATGATACAAGAATGAGATGAGAATGATACAAGAATGAACAAGAATGAATGACGAGATGAACGATACAAGAATGAATGAGACAAGAATGATACAAGAATGAATGAGAAGAAAGAATGAGACATGAACGATACAAGAATGAATGAGACATGAATGAGACGAGAATGATACATGAACGATACAAGAATGAATGAGACCAGAATGAGATGAGAATGATACATGAACAATACAAGAATGAGACGAGAATGATACAAGAATAAATGAGACAAGAATGAGACATGAACGATACAAGAATGAAGTGAGAACAATACAAGAATGAGATGAGAATGATACATGAACGATACAAGAATGAATGAGAAAAGAATGAGACATGAACGATACAAGAATGAATGAGATGAGAACGATACAAGAATGAATGAGATGAGAATGAGACATGAACGATACAAGAATGAATGAGACGAGAATGAGACATGAACGATACAAGAATGAATGAGACGAGAATGATACATGAACGATACAAGAATGAGATGAGAATGATACATGAACGATACAAGAATGAGATGAGAACGATACAAGAATGAATGAGACAAGAATGAATGAGATGAGAATGAGACATGAACGATACAAGAATGAATGAGACATGAACGATACAAGAATAAATGAGACGAGAATGATACATGAATGAAACAAGAATGAGACATGAATGCGATGAAAATGAATGAGACAAGAATGAAATAAGAATGAGACATGAAGAATACAAGAATGAGACATGAATGAGACGAGAATGATACATGAACGATACAAGAATGAATGAGACAAGAATGAGATGATAATAATACATGAACAATACAAGAATGAATGAGACCAGAATGAGATGAGAATGATACATGAACAATACAAGAATGAGACGAGAATGATACAAGAATAAATGAGAAAAGAATGAGACATGAACGATACAAGAATGAACGAGATGAGAATGATACAAGAATGAATGAGATGAGAATGAGACATGAACAATACAAGAATGAATGAGACGAGAATGAATGAGATGAGAATGAGACATGAACGATACAAGAATAAATGAGACATGAACGATACAAGAATAAATGAGATGAGAATGATACATGAATGAAACAAAAATGAGACATGAATGCGATGAGAATGAATGAGACATGAACGATACAAGAATGAGACATGAACGATACAAGAATGAGACATGAACGATACAAGAATGAATGAGACAAGAACGATACAAGAATGAGGTGAGAACGATACAAGAATGAGACATGAACGATACAAGAATGAATGAGAAAAGAATGAGACATGAACGATACAAGAATGAACGAGATGAGAACGATACAAGAATGAATGAGACGAGAATGATACATGAACGATACAAGAATGAGATGAGAACGATACAAGAATGAATGAGATGAGAATGAATGAGATGAGAATGAGACATGAACGATACAAGAATGAATGAGACCTGAACGATACAAGAATAAATGAGACAAGAATGATACATGAATGAATGAGATGAGAATGAGACATGAACGATACAAGAATGAATGAGACGAGAATGAGACATGAACGATACAAGAATGAATGAGATGAGAATGAGACATGAACGATACAAGAATGAATGAATGAGACATGAACGATACAAGAATAAATGAGACGAGAATGATACAAGAATGAGACATGAACAGTACAAGAATGAGACCTGAATGAGACGAGAAAGAATGAGACATGAACGATACAAGAATGAATGAGACATGAACGATACAAGAATGAATGAGACATGAATAAGACGAGAATGATACAAGAATGAATGAGACATGAACGATACAAGAATGAATGAGACATGAATAAGACGAGAATGAGAAATAAATGAGACATGAATGAGTCTTTCACACTGAGATCTGCTCCTCGCGCTCATCTCTAAACACGGAGTGTGAGGATCGTAACGCACCTGCAGTGGACTGCGATTGGTCCGTCCTGACCAAACTGCTCCTTGGTTTTATGCACCTGTCCAATGAAATCAATGAAACCCTCGCCTGACTTTGGAACTCCTTGTTCTGGCCAATCGGTGAACTGGAACTGTCTGACGGTTTTGGACTGTCCGTCCTGTGGAGAGAAATACAATGAATCAGAACATCTCCAGACGTGAGAAACACCTGAGCCTGTAGAAACACAGATCGGATCTGCCGGGACTCTGGTGTTTCTTCTCTGGTGTTACTCTGGCTGACAGCTTTACCAGATCGTACCGCGGTAAATGACTCACCCTGGCGTCGGTGACTTTGAACTCTCTCAGGATGTACTGCGGCATGTTGTATTCTGCCATGGGATCCACTACAAAGTACTGATAGCGCGCCGAACGCTCGGCTGGCCAGTACTGATGACATTTCTCCTGTGAACACATAAACACACGGATGTTACTCTGCTTCGGTCAGTTCCAGATGGAGCATATTTTCCTCCAGCCATCACTCACCCGTCCCATCTCACGCAGTTTGGTCAGCATCACCACGATCGTGGAGTTGTGTTCCCACAGCTTGCGCCAGAAGTCCTCCGTGGTCTCCGCTAGCGGCCCCTGTGTCGCAATATATGCCTTCTGCTGCCTAAAAAAAACACCTCATAAGATCCAAACCTGACCACCAGCGCTACTATCCGCCGTATAACCAGTGTTGGGGAGAGTTACTTTTAAAAGTAATGCATTACAATATTGCACTACTCCCTAAAAAGTAACTAATTATGTTACTTGAGTTAGTTTTAAATCTGGGCAGGGCTTGCTTGTTTGTTTTTAATTAAAAAAAAAGTTATATAAAAAGCCCGTTCACACTAAAAGTGAAGTGTTGATAAAATGAAATTAAATACATAAATGATATTTGTCTTATATAAAATATTTATTGTAGGATTGTATAATATTATGAGTTTGCATTTGAGTGTTTTTATTGATTTTGAGGAACACTGAACGTGTTTTTGTGCAGGTGAGATGAATAAACATGTTGATATTTAGTCTAGAACTACAGTAAGATCATGTTGATATTTAGTCTAGAACTACAGTAAGATCATGTTGATATTTAGTCTAGAGCTACTAAGAACAGTATATTTAGTCTAGATCATGTCGATATTTAGTCTAGAACTACAGTAAGATCTAATATTTAGTCAGTAAGATCATGTTGATATTTAGTCTAGAACTACAGTAAGATCATGTTAATATTTAGTCTAGAGCTACAGTAAGATCGTGTTGATATTTAGTCTCGATCTACAGTAAGATCATGTTGATATTTAGTCTAGAGCTACAGTAAGAACATGTTGATATTTAGTCTAGAACTACAGTACGATCATGTCGATATTTAGTCTAGAACTACAGTAAGATCATGTTAATATTTAGTCTAGAACTACAGTAAGATCATGTTGATATTTAGTCTAGAACTACAGTAAGATCATGTTAATATTTAGTCTAGAGCTACAGTAAGATCGTGTTGATATTTAGTCTCGATCTACAGTAAGATCATGTTGATATTTAGTCTAGAACTACAGTAAGATTGTGTCGATAATTAGTCTAGAACTACAGTAAGATCATGTTGGTATTTAGTCTAGAGCTACAGTAAGATTGTTGTTATTTAGTCTAGAACTACAGTAAGATCGTGTTGTTGATATTTAGTCTAGAACTACAGTAAGATCTGTTGATATTTAGTCTAGAACTACAGTAAGATCGTGTTGTCTATATTTAGTCTAGAACTACAGTACGATCATGTTGATATTTAGTCTAGTACAGTAAGATCATGTTGATATTTAGTCTAGATCTACAGTAAGATCGTGTTGATATTTAGTAAGATCATAAGTCGTGTTGATATTTAGTCTAGAGCTACAGTAAGATCGTGTTGATATTTAGTCTAGAACAGTAAGATCGTGTTGAGTAAGTAAGATCGTGTTGATATTTAGTCTAGATCTACAGTAAGATCGTGTTGATATTTAGTCTAGAACTACAGTAAGATCAGTAATTTAGTCTATCAGTACGATGTTGATATTTAGTCTAGAACTACAGTAAGATCTGTTGATATTTAGTCTAGTAAGATCATGTTGATATTTAGTCTAGAACTACAGTAAGATCTGTTGATATTTAGTCTAGAACTACAGTAAGATCGTGTTG
Source organism: Schizopygopsis malacanthus (assembly GCA_027474115.1). Taxonomy (NCBI): domain Eukaryota; kingdom Metazoa; phylum Chordata; class Actinopteri; order Cypriniformes; family Cyprinidae; genus Schizopygopsis; species Schizopygopsis malacanthus. The sequence goes on along the minus strand of CM049875.1, from coordinate 215,488 downwards.
ATATTTAGTCTGATACAGTAAGATCGTGTTGATATTTAGTCTAGAGCTACAGTAAGATCAGTAAGTCTAAGATCGTGTTGATATTTAGTCTAGAACTACAGTAAGATCGTGTTGATATTTAGTCTAGAACTAAGATCATATTTAGTAAGATAAGATCGTGTTGATATTTAGTCTAGAACTATATTTAGTCAGTAAGTAAGATCGTGTTGATACAGTAAGATTAGTCTAGAACTACAGTAAGATCGTGTTGATATTTAGCTAAAGTAAGATCATGTTGATATTTAGTCTAGAACTACAGTAAGATCATGTTGATATAAGATTAGTCTAGAACAGTAAGATCAGTAAGATCAGTAAGTAAGATCATGTGATTGAGAACTATTTATATTTAGTCTAGAACTACAGTAAGATCGTGTTGATATTTAGTCTAGAACTACAGTAAGATCACGTTGTATTTAGTCTAGAACTACAGTAAGATCATGTTGATATTTAGTCTAGAGCTCAGTAAGATCGTGTTGATATTTAGTAGAACTACAGTAAGATCGTGTTGTCTATACAGTAAGATTGTTGATATTTAGTCTAGATCAGTAAGATCGTGTTGATATTTAGTCTAGAGCTAAAGTCATGTTGTTTTAGTCTATACAGTAAGATCGTGTTGATATTTAGTCTAGAACTACAGTAAGATCTGTTGATATTTAGTCTAGAGCTACAGTAAGATCATGTGTTTTAGTCTAGAACTATAAGATTGTTGATATTTAGTCTAGAACTACAGTAAGATCATGTTGAATTTAGTCTAGAGCTACAGTAAGATCGTGTTGATATTTAGTCTAGAACTACAGTAAGATCGTGTTGATATTTAGTCTAGATCTAAGATCATGTTGATATTTAATCTAGAACTACAGGAGTCATGTTGATATTTAGTCTAGTAAGATCGTAAGTATATTTAGTCTAGAACTACAGTAAGATCATGTTGATATTTAGTCTAGTACAGTAAGATCGTGTTGATATTTAGTCTAGAACTACAGTAAGATCATTTGATATTTAGTAGTACAGTAAGATCTTGTCTACAGTAAGATCTAGATCATATTTAGTCTAGATCGTGTTGATATTTAGTCTAAGATCTGTTGATATTTAGTCTAGATCTACAGTAAGATCAGTTGAGTCACACGTAAGATCGGATGTCTAGGTACCTTGTAGTCGTCGACGGCATGATGTAGTCGGACCAGCCGGTTGTTGATATTTAGTCTTGAACTTGTTGCAGGGCAGATTAGCGCTGACGAACCTGGAGGTGTGTGCTTTACTGTTGGCCAGACGCTGACAGAAGCACAGACAGACTAATGTGAGGCACGGCATTAAACTGCTGCAGGTCACAAACTGAGTTTAACTAAAACCAACAGATTTCAACTTTGTTGAAGGTCACATTAAAACCCTGGAAACCACTATTTAAATACTTGACTACTTATGTACTATACATGCTTTAATTCTCAAATAGACGCATATTTAAATTCATCATAAAAATATGAATTACATTTTCAAAACTCTGATGATCTAAACAATAGTGAACACTGATATGTATTGTGCATCAAAAGCTTGTAATAATAAAACATGTGTAATGTTCTTGAAAGAAGTATCTTCTGCTCAGAACACACAATCTTCAGAAATCATAATAATATACTGCTCGAGAAACATTTCGGATTATTATCAATGTTGAAAACAGTTGATATGTTTGTGGAAAGTGTGATACACTACCATTCAAAAGCTTGGGGTACTATAAATAAGATTAAAAAAGAAGTCAATGCTTTTATTATTTTAATTATTGCTGTGGCATCGAAGACGTTACATTGAAATATATTTTCTTGATCTTAAAAATGATCCGATCCATGGCTCAAAAAACGTAATATGATCCGAACTAATCTTATTTTTCTTACCCCATTGGCAGATTTCTTTGCTCGATTTTAAAGTGCTCCTATTATGCCATTTTTATGGTTGCTAATATTGTTTTATGAGCAGATTTACATGCATCCAAGGTAAAAAAAAACACTAGTTTTATCCAAAAACTGCTTTAGTTTTACCTCATTTCTAAATGATTCCTAAACGACTCGTGACGAATCAGTCTCTCTAAACCCCGCCTTCCACTGCTGTGATTGGTCAGATGGCGCAGTCCTTTGTGATTGGTCTACAGCGGCGAATGACAGCCGTGGGCGGACATTATGCAAATGTGTTACTTCGTGAGTACAGCCATAACAGAAAAAGATACGAATCCCTAACGACTCATTTAGGTGATTGCGAACCGACTCAATAACTTTATTTATCGTGCGCTGTCGGCTTTGCTGATGGTTTATGTTCACATACTGCTGCATGACACACTGCATGAAAGATAATATCCGAAAAGGCATAATAGTGGCACTTTAAGCAAAAATTATTTCCTTTAGAAAACAAGACTGAACTCATTTGACCTGTCAAGTAAATGCATCTTGATTCAAGAATGTTTAAACTAGAAAACAAGATGATTTGCGATAATTCTCATCAGTACCTTGAACTCCAGCTCTATGCCGGTCACGTGTTCTCCGGCCTCCACCTGCGACAGGTTCTGTATGTATGAGTAGAGGCTGCGCGCCGCCACCTCTGTGTTCCCACAGGCCACGGCCTCCAGCAGAGCCTCGTGGATGAAGCCGTACTGATCCTCCGTCTGCACCATGTAGTTCCTCTGCGAGCGCATCAGGGTCACGTGACCGTACACATCCACCGTGTGCTCGAGACGGATGCGCTCCAGCATAGCGTCGATCACGATGAAGCAGCCGGTGCGGCCCACGCCAGCGCTGAGAGAGAGAGAGACACACACACACATGGACAGACAGACAGACAGACAGACAGACAGACAGACAGACAGACAGACACACACAGAGACACACACACACACAGAGACACACACACACACACACAGGACACACACACACACACACACACACACACACACACGGACAGACAGACAGACAGACAGACAGACAGAGAGACAGAGAGACAGAGAGACACACACAGAGACACACACACACACACACACATAGACACACACACATAGACACACACACACACACAGAGACACACACGGACAGACAGACAGACAGAGAGACACACACAGAGACACACACACAGAGACACACACACACACACACACACACACACACACACAGACACACACGGACAGACAGACAGACAGACAGAGAGACACACACACAGAGACACACACACACACACACACACACACACACACACACACACACACACACACACACACACACACACGTCAAACACCGTGCTCTTACTACGGTATAGTTTCACTAATCCGAACGCTGATATCAAGACAGACAGATGTGGACACAACAAAGCACTGTGGGATTACGCGGTTTAATATCTATAATCCAGATTACAGATGAACACGCATGATGCAGAACATCCGTGAGGAAACGCTGCCGCCGTTTGTGTCGTGTGTGTAATCTGGTGAAGATACTACACTACTATGAAAGAGTGTGTGTGTGTGTGTGTGTGCATATTCATGCATCAGTAATAGGATCACACTCTCCTCCAGACTCTCTCACACACACACACACACGCCTTTTGACCCATACAATGCATTGTTGGCTATTGCTACAAATATACCTGTGCTGCTGCTTTTGTGCTCCAGGGACATAAATGCAATTAACAAATCATCAAATACCATTAAATATGAAGTGTCTATATTATATGTTTATACATTTGTTTGTTTTTATAAAGAGATTGCTTAATCAGGCCAATAAGAGGCCATTAACCTCAACTCTTTAAATATACAAATATCAAATTTCAGCATCACATTCATAAACCTGATTCAAGATCATTATAGTTCATGGATTCACAAAGATCATGTAAATATCGGCACATTAATGTTTCGTTTCCCGGATCCCCGAAACTCGTCACAAACGATTCACAAAGCTTCTGAAGCAGTGTTTTGAAAGCCTGAGTGCTTCTTCGGCTCCGGGTGGATCTGAGGACAGACGAGTTTATTCTGCAGAACTGAAGCGGTGTCCTCGCAGCACAATTAATGAATAAAGCAAGCAGCTCTTACATAACCAGCGGAACAGTCTTACTCTGCAAGCTGAAGGGTTTGAGAGGGAATAAACAACACGTTTGTGTTTACAGCGCGTTTATAATCGGCCCAGATCGATGGAAACATGCAGGAGTTTGCATCATGCATCGTGTATAAAGTTACCGTCTCTCAAAAGAAAGAGTTGACTCTGAATCATTGAAACGAGTCGTTTTTAAAACCAATCCCAAGCCGTTTCATGTTGACGTCAACATTAGCATATTCCCACCCAAATGCAAATTCATTCTTGGCCACTAGGTGTCGCTTTCGGAGACGTTTCCACATAAACGCTGTACACAAAGCAGCACTGCGCTCACAAACACTGCTTTATCAGGCATTACAGGCGAGATGAGATGAAAAGGAGACCAATCAGTGCAGATTAGCGTCACGCAAAGGAGCGGTTTGGAAAAATGAAGCGTTGAGCGACTAGTTTGGAAGTCGTTGAGCAAGTAAAGTAAAAATACATGCATATTATAAGACAATGAAAGTGTTTTTTGATCTTGCATGCACGTCAACCTCTTGTTAGGGACTCCTAAAACCAAAATATGAACTTTTATAACCCATAATCGGGGCACTTTGTATAGTGTGTCAATAATGCTGACCTGCAGTGGACAATGACGGGGCCAGCGTCCGGCGGGTTGCATGCTTTGACCCTGCGGAGGAAGGCCAGGAACGGAGTGGGATACTCGGGAACGCCGTGGTCAGGCCAAGCCGTGAACTGGAACTGCCTCACCTCTCTCCTCTCATTACAGCCGCTCTGGGGGGGGTGAAAACATCAGGACCACAGACCTTCAGTGTGTGCGACAATCCAGAGTTCATGTAAAGCTAAAAGTGCATTACATTGTAAAATAAAACACTATATTTGATTAGAAGTACAGCATTACAATCATAGTTTTGTTTCAATGCACTAAAGCGTTCCCCAATTCTTTTAGAATCAATACATATCGTCGGAAATGTCTGAATCTCAAGATTACATATTTTTTGATAGAAGTAATATTGACCGAGAAATATAGACATTTGTGACAGAAAAGGCATCAAAATAATTCAGTGGAGTTTTGACGGCACCCGGTGGCTGTTTGTGGTATAACGCCCTAAATAAAATGTTTTTTTAATGTCAAATTCAAATTTGGAACATAACTTAGGCTTTAATTTTTAATATTTATTTGATAGAGCAAATACAGAAGAAAACAGAAGAAAATGGTGCATTTTGTTTACAGTAAATTTAAACTTCTATAACTTTAATTATTTAGTATTTTGAAATGATTCCACTTCTGCAGTAAACTGCAGATATAACATTGCATGTGTTTTCCATATAAAGATATAAATTATTAATAACTTTAGTATGTTAGCTCAAAGCGGTCCTTACCAGTGTCGATTAACAAACAACGTGATTTATGTCATCGGATTACTTTTCCAAGTAACTCGTAACGTATCACAGTACTTTAAAATTTAAGTTAAGTTACTTTTTTCGAATAATTAACGCAAGTTACCAAACTTTCACTTGTGGTGTAAAAGGGTCGTTACAGTTGCCAAAAATGTAACTTATTTATTTTTTTGTTATTAAAAACAAATAAGCAAACCCAGCTCAGGTGACAAAACATAACGCAAAAGTAACGAATAGGCATTACTTTTCATAAAAAGTGACTAAAGGAATGTGCTTTTTCAGTTTTTTTGCAGAATAACGCAGAAAATTGAACCCGGTCCGATTTTTTTAATGACGGACGAAAGTTTCGGAGGCAGCGTGTAAACGTGATTGATACAACGTGAGGTCAAATTAATTTTTTAACATTTAATTTTGGACGAGAATTTTGGATTTTAAGTAATGCAGTTAGTTGCTTTTTTATGGAGTAATGCATTATTGTAATGCATTACATTTAAAAGTAACTTTCCCCAACACTGGTTATTACGATCTATAGAGGAACTAGAGCAATACGAACGATCTGTGTGTTCATCAAATGCACGTGACGTTTTAAACCAATGGGGGGCGATAGAGGGTTTGAGATAAGGAGGCAGAATTAAAGACACAGTATGTACTTCTCTCCACTAGAGGGCGCGTAGGTGTAGAAATCGCAGGTGTATGACGTCACTAGATAAAATTGCTTATTTCTTAACATTCTTGGAAACATTTGGGATAATCCAAGTATGCAAGTCACCAAAACATATAACACTTTTCTAGTGCATTTTTTTTTTACATTTTAATCAAAAAATTGTACATACTTTGCCTTTAATGATTAGAGAAGGTTACATTTCTGGACTTCTGGATCTCTGGATGCGGATTCGAACGAGAGCAGAAACGTAAACTGACCTTGTGCAGAGAGAAGGTTCGCACACAGAACGTGGCCAGCTCCATGGTGTCCAGCAGAGTGACCTGGACCGTCCCGTAGGTGTCAGCACCCCGACTGGGCCAGTACTGATCACACTTGATCTGCACAAGAGGAACAGATGCAGATCAGACCAGTTCTTCAGTGCTCCTGGGTCTGTATGTGTGGTCAGTCACTCTCACCCGTGATTTCTCCTCGAGTTTGGTCATCATGACCACTGAAGCTGCTCTCTGCTCCCACACCATCCGCCAAAAGTCCCCGAAGGTCTCCGGCAGCGGCCCCTGGGTGGCGATATACGCGTTCTGCTTCCTATAACCGTCGATGTAGTTGGCGTTGATGTAGTCACTACCCATAATGCCTAGCGGAGAGACAACGTAATAAGTTACAGATTTCACTTTATATTAGATGGCCTTAACTACTATGCACTTACACTGTTGACCCATCCCTTAAACCGACCCATACCACTTAACCAGTCCCTAACCTTACCCGTATCCCACCTCAATAGTGTTTTACAATACAATATGAACACAATAAGTACCTATTTTTTGATGCAAGTACATAGTAGTTAAAACCACCCTATAATATAAAGTCTGACCAATTATTTTATTAAGTGTCACTGGTTCCGTTATATTTTAGTAACCGTCATAAATTATATATCATTTGTAAACTTAAAACCTCAGAATTCATCACCGTTTTTAAATTGCGTTAACATACTTTAAAATGTTTTTGTTCTCTCCTCCCCTTAGTGGGAGGAGTCAAGTGTCACATTACCGAATCAATTATTGTTTCAATGCACTAAAGCGTTCCCCAATTCTTTTAGAATCAATACATATCGTCGGAAAGGTCTGAATCTCAAGATTACATATTTTTTGATAGAGGTAATATTGATCGAGAAATGTAGACATTTATGACAGAAAAGACATCAAACTAATTCAGTGGAGTTTTGACGGCGCCCGGTGGCTGTTTGTGGTATAACGCCCAAAATAAAATCTCACATGAACCTCGATGTTTTTTTAAATGCTCTTTACTCAATTTGAGCTATATCTACGGCGTTTTTCAGCTTTCCATAGCACACAAAGCGCAGCTACCCTCTCAAAAAAAGCCCCTCCAATGACGCGAATTCGTGTCGCGAATGAAGCGAGTAACTCAAAATGTTCAAGCCTCCAACTACACGCGAATAGTGCGATTTATTGTAAGAGCTGATTGAGTGTTTGAGACTCCAGCACAGTCTGTGACTGACTCCAGATCGTACCGTCCGTCGTTGCGAGGATCACACGCGCGTGGTCGTACGCGATCACGTTAGCGTAGCGGTTCTTGGGTTTGTTCACCTCCAGGTTTGAATGTTCCCATGTGAACTGCTGCCCGGGATCAATCGACTGAGAGAGAGAGAGAGAGAGAGAGAGAGCGTGATACAAGAGATTCAGAAATCTGTTTATCTATCGCTCTAGTTCTTTTAGTTATAATGCACATTTAAAACAGCTGCAAGACTGACCATAATGTGCTGTACAACATAATGATCAAAAAGTAGAACACATTGAAACATCATCAACTTGTAAAAGCTAAAGAAGGCAAGTGAGTTTTCAGAAGATATTTACACACCGATAGAGAGGAGCAGCTCGGGGGTGTGCTGGCAAGGTCAAGGTTATACAGACCAATTTCAAACAAATAGGATTTAAAATTCATACTAAAACTAAGATATCTATCACTCCATCTATCTATCCATCTGTCTATCTATCTCTCTGTCCATCTTTCTATCTGATGTTGTGTTGCTGTTAGGGATGCACCGATATGAAAATTGACCGATAACCGATAAGTCTTTATATTTGAAAGCCGATAACCGATATGTTGGCCGATAAATCTAGATCCAATTTTTATATACTTTTTGAGAGCCTGATAAAATAAAAGGTCTCATCATTAAAAGCCATGTCAACATAAGCAGCCTTGTTTGAACAGTGTAAGTTTAAAAAAATATTTTACTCTCCTATTACCAAATTTTGCCATAAAGTCTCACAAATAAAATAAAATGCAAACAAGTCATTGGACATCATTACATGTGTAAAGAATCAAAATGCATGTGCCATGGATGAATAAAACGGAAGAGCCATCTACTTGTTTGAGCTCCGTGCGCTGAGCTAAAGAGGATCACCGGCAAATTGAAGCGCTCTATTAACGCTCTATTAATTAACCAAACGCATTCTATATGAGATAAAGCAGATATACATAAAATAAACACAATATTAATGCGTACAATTACACAAACGGCTGCAAATGCACAACTGTGATGGAGGTGTAGCTCCGTTGTGGATGCGCTCAACGCACGCACAAGATTCCACAACGTCATTTACAGTAATGTTATTATTATAATTTAATGTAGCCTTTATGAGAGACTTGCTCTGCACATGTCGCACATAAGTGTTTTGTCCTTTTCAAAGTGATTACAATCATATTTCAAGCATTTAAAAACCATCATGACGAACAGCGCACATCTGAAGTGTCTCTGAAGGAAATAATGCATTATTTATCAGCTTAAAGATATCGGCCGAATTTTCTTATCTGGCCGATACCGATGACATAAAAATGGGTATGAATCGGCCGATACTGATATGATGGCCGATATATCGTGCATCCCTAGTTGCTGTAGCATGAGACAGTGGCAGGACTGGATCTGCTCAGCATCACACGGTCAGCGTGACTAAAGCAGGACTCAGAAGAGCATCACCTCGTACTCCTGCGACAGATGCAGGTTGTCGTTGGCCTTCAGGCGCTCCGTGTGCTCGGGCAGCTCAGAGATGGAGATGGGCGGGTGACTCATCATACCTGCGGGGGCAAAGGTCACAGCGGTCATCGTGGAGATGACCCACAAACATCACCTCAGCTGCGTGCGTGTGAATCACTCACGACTACCATCACACCTAGTGTGTGTCACAACACCTCATGTGCTGCCTACTGAGGCTGCGATAAACTATTCTGCCTTATTCAATCCCAGAATGCGCTGCTGCAAGCTCAGTAAAAGAATCCGAGATATGTTTGTTGACAAACGCAAACCTAATTAAAACTAGACTGCTTCATCTACTATACAAGGGAGCTGCCTATGTAGACAGCAGACTAAGAGACAGCTCACTAGGTTTGGACAGTGTGTGTGTGTGTGTGTGTGTGTGTGTGTGTGTGTGTGTGTAATTGTACTTCTGAGGGCCAAATGTCCTCACTTATATTGTGAAATATCATGACAAGCAACTAGAGAGGACATCTGACTGCTCCTCACTATAAACGCTTATAAATCAGCCAAATCGTGTTTCCATGTAAGGTTTCTGTGAGGGTTTGTTTAGGGTTAGGAGACAAAATATCATTAGTCTGATATAAAAACAAAGTCTATGAGATGAGCTCACTAACATACTCAAACAAATGTGTGTACTGTATGTGTGTGTAAGTGCACGTGTTCATGTGTGTGTGTGTGTGTGTGTGTGTAAGTGCACGTGTGCGTGTGTAAGTGCACGTGTGTAATTGCACGTGTGTGTGTGTGTGTGTGTGTGTGTGTGTGCACGCGCGCGTGTGAGAGAGTGTGTGTGTGTGTGTGTGTGTGTGTGTGTGTGTGTGTGCTTGTGAGTGTCTGTGTGTCTGTGTGTCTGTGTGTGCGTGTGAGTGTGTGTGAGTGTGTGTAAGTGCACGTGTGCGTGTGTGTGTGTGTGTGTGTGTGTGTGTGCTTGTGAGTGTCTGTGTGTGTGTGTGTGAGTGTGAGTGTGTGTGTGTGTGTGTGTGTGTGTGCGTGTGTGTGTGTAAGTGTGCGTGCCTGGTGTCTGGAAGTTGATGCGTCTCATCTCCACAGGGTCGGTGGTAGTGTGCGCCATCATCTCAGCATTATTCAGCAAACATTTTGTTCCTGGCTCAGATTCCTTGCGTTTGCTAATGAGTGAAAACACACAGAATGAGGAGAAACTGCAGTTATGAGAGAAATGGACAGAAACAAAATTAATAAAGCAGAGAGTCGGTTCTGCTTTAATCTTCTCTCAGTGATGAGGGATCAGATCTCACTTACCTGTCAGGTTTACTGGAGTCCCATCAAACGCCGCACAGAGAGAGAGAGAGAGAGAGAGAGAGAGAGAGACCGAGAGAGAGAGATAGAGAGAGATAGAATGAGAGAACGAGAGAGAGAGAGAGAGAGAGACAGAGAGATAGAGAGAGAACGAGAGAGAGAAAGAGAGAGATCAATAGAGTGCATTTGTATGCAGCAGCTACATGACACCTCCTGCAGATAACGCGCTCCTGCATCGGGGACAGTTTAACTGCTGCCCCGCGGGACTGGATTGTTCCGGACTAAATGGAAGGGGGCAGGAACGGATCAGACCCAAGAGTGGATTTATCAGCCGCACCGGCCCGTCGTGTTCCGCTTGCCCCCCACCCCCCCACGGCGCCAGCAAGGTCACGCCGACCATTTAACAAACACAGATACCTGTGATTATGTGAAGGATGAGCTCACGGCCTCCAGAACTCACTCACAGCCAAACAAAGAACAAAAACTGGGACACGACTCAATGTGACGGCGTCCCATGATGCACCTGATGAAGAGCAGAGCTGCAGTCTAGATTAAAGGGGTCACGAGCAATCAAGCTTCCCTCGATCTTTTGTCTTTGTAGCATTAAAACATCCTACAAGTGTTAAAACCTCTTCCTCATTATAAACCAAGCATTCATTTAACCGAGCTCCAGAAACGGCTCGTTGGGATCCGAGGTGCACGATGACGTCACCAACATTTGCATAAACACGCCTCCAGAGCAAGACATCGACGAATAGTCTTCTTCTCAGCATAGGCCCCGCCCACTGGCTTTCAGTTGCTGGATGACCGTTTTATTTAGAGTATGTTGTCAAAACACTCACATGCAATAGCGGTGGGGGGGGGGCTTGATAGTGTTTCATATGCAGTGACGTTAGCCAATCATAACAGAGGTTGATTACCGACAAGCCTTAAAGGACACGCCCCTTAAAACAGCTCGTTTTAGAAGGTTTAACAATCATTTTCCCACATATTTATGTTTTTGTGTGCAAAAGACTTTATCAAATAAATAAACCTCAAAGAATATATTAAAATATCAACAAAAATCGTGTCATGACCCCTTTAAGATGAAGCAACCACTTACAGCCCAGCTGTATCCTAACAAGCGCTCATCACCGCTTAATAAACCCTCATTATGTTTTGTTTATGATATAACTGAATATTATATGCATATACATTCTAAGGTCATTTGATGAAGATGAGCGGGTGTGTGTTTGATATGTTAACTCCAACCTCACTAAGTCTGAAACCATAAAACATTATGAATTAATTTCACCCTTGCATATAACATATGACTTCTAATAAATATATCCTCCTCTCATCTCATTATCTTCTTGTCCAGAAATAGCTGATTCCTACATATTTAATCACACCTTATTCTCTTCTGTCACATCATCTCTTCCTCTCATGATTATTATATCTAGCTGATTTATTAATACATGATCGATTATGGGAATATAAAGCATAATGTTCTTCAGAAATTCAGAAGAAACCAAAAAGAGCACATTAGAAGTATGTAATATATATACATGTACAAGTGTGCTCATAAGTGTACATCCCTGTGTGGCTCAGTGGTAGAGCATTGCGTCAGCAGCACAAAAGGTTGTGGGTTCGATTCCCAGGGAACACATATACTGACAAAAATGTATAACCTGAATGCAATTGTAAGTCGCTTTGGATAAAAGCGTCTGCTAAATGTAAATGCATAAATGTAAATGTAAAGAACAAAATATTATTATGTTTTTCTGACTCCGCTGGCAGATATTAGTTTTTATGTTAAGCAAGTATTTTATGAATGTTCAGGTGTTTGTGCTGGAGATCAACACAGGAGCACTGAGGACATCGAACATGCTCGGGTCAGACTCACTTCTTGTAGAGCAGGATGGCGATGACGATGCAGATGATGAAGATCACCGCCAGCACGGGTCCCAGCACCCAGATTAGACCGTCGCCCGCGTCCAGAGGCTGAGGGTCCGAGTCCGGCGCGATCACCGGGTCAGTGTAAGGACTGGCCACAAACATCTTCTGAACACACACACACAGCAGCGTTACACGCACGCACACACACAGCAGCGTTATACGCACGCACGCAAGCACGCACACACACACACAGCAGCGTTACACGCACGCACACACACAGCAGCGTTACACGCACGCACGCACGCAGCACGCACACACACACACACACACACACACACAGCAGCGTTACACGCACACACAAACTCTCACACACACAGCAGCGTTACACGCACGCACGCAAGCACGCACACACACACACACACAGCAGCGTTACACACACACACACACACACACACAGCAGCGTTACACGCACGCACACACAGCAGCATTACACACACACACACACACACACACACACACACACACACACACACTAACACAGCACGTTACACAGCAACACATAGAAGCACACACACACACACACACACACACACACACACACACACACACACACACACAAACAGCAGCGTTACACACACACACACG
>CM049875.1:175000-197500 GCA_027474115.1 Schizopygopsis malacanthus | reverse complement strand
TGCGCATGCGTCGGGTCACTTCAGTGCCGTGTACGGTTCACATGAGACTGATGGCGGTCGCGTTTAAACCACAATGTGAACAACAGCGCAAAATAATCCGATCTGAGCATGAAGACCTGCAGTGTGAACCAAGTTTTAAAATATCAGGTCTTGTTTTGAAACAAGCAAATATATCTGGCAATGGGGTAAGCAAAATAATACAATTTCATAAACATAAAACAAAATGATTTTGCTTGTTTCTCACTTCATTTCGACATGTTTTTTTTTTAAAACAAGACAACAATTTTTCCTTGTCTAGAAAATCCTTCTTAACTTAAGATTTTTTTAAATATTTTGGCTGCAAACAAGACAAAAATCGAATCATAATCATCCAAATGAAGTGCTCTAATGACTGCTCGTTGATGTAGTTACTTACTGTTAGTAGAATGTCTATTGATATAAAGTGAAACCAATAATTTTTCTTGCCCCATTGGCAGATATTTCTGCCCGTTTTAAGCAAACACTTAAGCCCTTTTACCAGTCCAGTAAATGCATGTTGATTCAAGAATGTTTAGATGTTTGTACTAGAAAACAAGACTAAGTAGTAAGCTCATATTTCTGCGGTGAGTGCTGCTCGCACCTGACGCTGCTCCGGGTGTCCAGCGAGGGCAGGATGATGGTGACCGTGGCTTCGGTCTCTCGCGTGTGGTCCACCTCGGGCCGGCGGATGAGGATGGGAGGAGACGTCTTGGCGTGGATGCGGTGTCTGAGTCCACCCATGTTCCCCTCAGGGCTGGTGATCTTGAAGTCGTAGCTGGTGTCCGGCTGCAGGTTTGGGATAACAGCCTTCCTCAGACGCGCGTCCACCTCCACCTTCAGCCGGTTGTACTCAACCTGAGAACGAAAGCAAAACTCACAATGACATCAGCCACGAGTGCACAAAGGCCTGGTTTACTAACCCCAAAAACAGTCAGGTTTAGTCAATCTAAAAACATCCCATTGTTGGCTGGTTTTCACAGAAACATACGCTCAACATAAGTCAAAACGCCACACTTTCTTCAATCATTTAGCTGAGTTAAACTCCACCCCTTTCTTACAACCCAATGCATGCATGCATTCAGATCCGGCTCTGTTTTTAAATGCCACGCCCACATCTCAACATCCAATCAACAACCAGCGCATTGTCGATAATCTGTTACACGGACACGCCCCAATACGTGTCTCTGCAGCACAGATGCAGTCATAAGCAGCACAGGTATATTTGTGGCAATAGACAACAATACATTGTATGGCTCAAAATTATCATTTTTATTTAATGCCAAAAATTATTAGATATTAAGATCATGTTCTATTAAGATATTTTGTACATTTCCTACATCAAAACTTAATTATTGATTAGTAATATGCATTGCTAAGAACAACTTTAAAGGTGATTTTCTCAATATTTAGATGTTTGTGCAACCTCAGATTCCAGATTTTCAAATAGTTGTGTCTTTCAGATGATGTATAAATCAATATATCAATAAAAAAAATATATACTCTTATGACTGGTTTTGTGCTCCAGGGTCACACAAACTATGTTTTTTTTATTGTGATTTTTAGGCACCAGACAAACAAGCAGCAATATTAAAGACTAAGGGTCAGTTTTATTAAACAGAGCAAATTAGCGCGAGAGCACAATTCCAAAACAGCGCAGATAGGCGTGGATTATCTAACAACGCACAAAATAAAGAACACAGACACATCTCATTTACATATCGACCAACGCAATATACCAAGCGCAGCGCAAATTAGCATAGTCACACATAAAGAATTGGACATTTTGTTTACAAGCGGTTTTATTGACATCTTTCCACGGATGAAACACTGATTGAGTGATTACATGAGATGTTCATTCATGTTTGTTTCACGATAAAACTAGTATTAAAGAGCATCAAAAACTGCATGTATTGTTTGAATCTCCTAACAAATTACACAATTTAAAAGATGAGGCAAGTAACAAAATATGTGACCCTGGAGCACAAAACCAATCATGAGGGTCATTTTTGTGAAATTGAGAGTTATGCATCATCTGAAAGATGAATAAATAATATTTCCATTGATGTATGATTTGGACAATATTTGAAAATCTGGAATCTGAGGGTGCAAAAAAATCTAAATATTGAGAAAATCATCTTTAAAGTTGTTAAAATGAAGTTCTTAGCAATGCATATTACTAATCAATAATTAAGTTATGATATATTTACGGTAGGAAATTTACTAAATATCTTAACACCCTATTAAAGACACATCCGTATTTCTCTGTTTCACTTACTGATAGGAACATTTCAGAATGCATTGCAATAAACTTTAAATAAATATACTTATTTATGCTGATAATTAAAGCACACTTATTGAGCTGTTACGATATTGAGATATATTAACCAAAAAACAGTTCCAGTGAAATCAATGTTTGACTATAATCATAATCAACTGCAATATCATTTAAATGATTTGACGAGCGCCGTTGTCTTTCCTGTGTTGATGTTGGAGAGGCTGCTTACCTCTGCTAGTGGTGTTAGTAATGTAAACGATTATCCTCATTAAAGAGAGATTTACTGAAATGCTAATGCTGAGACTCACAGTGAAGCGATAGGGGGCGCTGCTCTCCGGAAACTCCCACGTCAGCAACACGCTCGTCTTCGTCGCCAGATTCACCGAGAAATTCCTCGGCACGTCTGTCCAAACACACACACGTAACACACATGAGACTCAGTGATGAAGAACTTGAACACACACACACAGGACTGTGAGGAGGCATCGGTCCGTCGCGTGTGCCGAGGCCTGTGCAGGGAATTGTGGGGGATGTAGAACGGGCCACATATGCAGCAGATCCAGTGAGAGCTGGCCCAGATTCGCTAGCTGCTAATGAAGGTTATTTTGAAGGAAGTCAGGGTGAGACACAAACTCAATCACACACAAACAAACATTCATTTGTGCCACACCACAAACTGGACTGGGAAGTGTTAGGACATGTTGTTGTGAAGGAACTCAAAAGGACGAGGGAAAAGACAAACGTCTCCAGTCTTACCGTGAACCCAAGCGCTCGTCGTCCCAGATGGACTGTGACTGACACCTGACCACTTACCTGCAACACCCGCCTCTCATCGTTACCTGTGGCCCCGCCCACATACACACCTCCACTGTGACGGGTCGGGTGGGGTTAGTGTTGGTGGGATCTCAGGGTGTAGTTCTGTGTGGCTCACCCAGGCGAGCAGTGTTGGGGAGAGTCACTTTTAAAAGTAATGCATTACCCCAACACTGCAGGCGAGAGCACCTGAGCGCGTACCTGTGTCGAAGGCAGTCGTTCGGTACAGCACCTGTGGGCTATACGGGCCAGACCCAGCGCTGTTGTGAGCCGATATCCTCACAGCATACGCTCGGTCAGGATTCAGCCCGTGAATGGTGTAGTTAGATGCGTCCGCCGGCACCATCAGCGTCCGCGGTTCAACGCCACCACCTGCTTCCTCATACGCAAGTGTGTATCCGGTAAAAACGGTGTTCTGATCCGAGCCGTTCGGAAGAAGCCAGGTGAACTGCAGCGAGCAGCAGGTGGCGTTGACGCACTCCGACAGCTGCGGAAAACCTTTCGGAGGAAACTCGGGCACAGAAAGCTGCTCCTGAGCCTCTTCGCTGTACCCGGAGCGCCCTCTAGTGGCCAGGAGGAATGAGTAAATGCCTCCAGGACGCAGGCCGGTCACGTTGTGTTGACGCTCCTCAGGTCTGAAATCCAGAGAGACAGACTGAGAGTCGTTTTTAAGGCCGTAGGTCAGACGAAAGCCCAGGATCTCCAGCAGAGGGTCCGAGGATTGTTGGGGAGTCCAGATCAGCGCAGCGGACGTCTCGTTAACCAGCTGCACGGACAGAACGGGACGAGCAGGTACTAGAGGACACAAAGACACTCAGTGACTGTGCATATAAAACACATCCATCACACTAACCAACAGTGTTGCCAAGTCAATTGGGCTACTTTAAGACTGTTGCCACGGGTTGTTTTTCAGGTCCGCGGGTTGAAGCGACCCCAAAAACATGATATTTAGCCCCTGGAATGCAAATTTTATTGGGAGACCCCCCTCGAAATGCGATTGGGTTAGTTTTGAGTAGCAACTGGGCAGGTTTTGTTGTGAAAACCTGGCAACCCTGCTGACCAGATCCAGTGCCCTCTTCTGATTGGACGGTATTATATATTATATTATATATTATATTATTGCACACCTCTCTCTCTCTCTCTCTCTCTCTCTCTATATATATATATAGTACATGTAAAGCAATATATACTATATAGTACATCTCAACTGCTTGATTGTTTGTATCATCACAAAATGTGACTATTATCACACAGCTCTAATCTGATAAATGTGACTATAAGACATTGAGATATTAAGATATAATAAACTAGTCACTAAATCACATACAGCATTATTTGTGTCATTCATATTTTATTTATATGAGTCTTTTGTTCTGTTTCACTGACTGACTGTCACACAAACAACACTAAAAAACTGAACTGAAAGAAGATATGTTTCAACATACAGAAACACACACACACACACACACACACACACACACACACACACACACACAGAAACACACACAGACGGGCGACTCACATGCGACGGGTGTCCGCACCAGACGAGAGACGCTTTGAGCTCCGTCACCTTTAATGGTGTAGGCCGCCATACTGATGGAGTACAGCGTCTCAGGCTGCAGATCCTCAAGCATCAACTCCTACACACAGACACACACACACACACACACACACACACACACACACACAGACACAGACACAGAGACACACACAGACACACGGACACAGAGAGACACACAGACACACGGACACACACACACACACACACACACACACACACACACACACACACAGAGAGACACAGACACACAGAGACACGGACACACAAACACACACACACACACACAGTCTCAAGTCATTCAGCACCAGAAACTTCAATGTAAACTTAAGCACTGCTCTCTGATTATATGTTATTGCCGCATTAATTCATTCATTCTCTCCAGCAATGTTTTGCTTTAATATACTTCTCAGTCTGTGATCTGTGTTCGAGTGGCTCTATGAAAGCGCTTTCCAGTGTGAGAGGTTCACACACACACACACACACACACACACACTCTCTCTCTCTCTCTCTCACACACACACACACACACACACACACACACACACACACTTGCAGTGAAGCGGTTCAGATCCAGCGGCTCTGATGGGCTTAGAAATCTTTCTATCTCAGCTGTGCTTTCATAAGCTGCTCTGAACATAAAGCTGAAGTTCATACTCACATATTGCGCCGTCTCATCCGTGTCCCTCTAAAGGCACGGCAGCAGGACGACATGCACAGAGATGAGAGAATTAGTGATGACCAGGCGGCGTGTAGGTGGAGGAGAGGAGGGTGAGATTAATTTAGTGAAAGGACTGAATGGATGAGCAGTGAGCAAGAGAAGAGCTGAAGTGAGATTCATTCAGTGCCTGTTCATTCAGGATAAATAAGTGTAAAGACAAGTTTTACGAAACTACATCCATGACCCATTTCACTTCTGTCATGCATTTCTGAGCGAAACGGGATATTGAATGAGAAATAAATGTAGGTCAGGTCGTGACTTTCTCCTGCTGGATTGATGTGAAAGTGTTTCAAATCAGTATAATTTGTATTCATTTGTATCTTAAATGTGCCTCCAAGTCAGTCGATTCCAGTTATTTTACCTTTATTGTTAATCACATTGTTTTAATGTATCATTATAATCATAAAAACACCAGTGTGTAGCACAAACTGTTTTACAATTTTATTTTGCTTTGCTATTCTTTTATTTACCTATAGTGGCTTACGATCGTAAGTCTTTATCAGAGATAGCTATGCATGCAAGTCAAGGTTGAATAACGGTCATATTTTGCAGCGGGGTCGTGACCTCACCTGCTCATCGTCCAGCATCATGTCTTTGATGCGCGGCAGGCCTTGCGACTCTCCGTTCTCCATGCGAGCATAGTGCACCTGGTAACCGCGGATCTGCCCGTTTGATTGCTCTGGCAACACGGAGCGCCACGACACTTTAACAGACGTGCTGTTCATGGGCTGGACTTCAACCTGACGGGGCGGAGCTCTGGGCACTGCGTGCGCGCACACACACACACACACACACTGCAGCTTTAGGGTGTGCTCACACTTGTAGATCAGTGTAGCTCTCTTGGTCCAGACCAACAATGACACATTTAATTCAGGTTTGCTCAGCATTCACACTGTGAATGATAAAAGGCTTTAAGGTGTCGTGAACTGATAAACCAAAATTCCGTTGATATTTTGCCATATAAGAGTTCACGATTTCACACTTACATCTACTAGCACGATAAACGTAATGCGTATTTGGCGTGTATGGTAATACGTTGTAGGCGTGCTGTCCTGGGGGAGGGCTCCTAGCCGGGAATGGCCCGAACCCAGTGACCCCCCCCCCCGTGTGATTAGAATTCTAGTGATATTGGTGGAGAAGGGGTGGTGGAGGGATGCTGCTTAACCGTCAACTAGATGGAGGTAAGACAGCTGTATTTATGTCCAAGGGTTGATTACCTAGATTGTGTACCACCTGTGCTAATTAACCTGAGTATCTGACGTGCTCCTCCCGAACTTAGTTTATAAACTTCGTTTCTAAACTTCATGTCATTGTACTATAAAAACATCCTGTGAGTTTGAGAACTCAAATCTTTCTTGTTAGTCTAAACATCAGCTTTAATGTTCTACTCTATGATGTAATAGTGTGGTTAATCCCCGCTCCACTGCCTGCTCTCTATATCATTCTGTTACACTAGCTGTTTGCCCACCCACACATGCATGTAGTGTAACTAACCAGGCGACCGCAGCCTACACACCCACAACACTACTTGCTCAACATCACTGTAGCCCCACCCACACATTCTACATCACTGCAGTGATTCTACATTATGCAACTTCATTAGCCAATTCTACATTGCTGTTTAGCCCCACCCACACATTCTACATCAGTGGCTGTTTAGCCCCGCCCACCGATTCTACATTGTTTAACCGATTCTATTGTTTAGCCAATTCTACAGCCTGTTTAGCCCCGCCCACCGATGGCTTCATGCATGTAGCTATCTACACAGTGCTGGCCAATCACAGCAAACTATTAGCCAATCACAGCAGTGGGCCTGCAGCCCCGCCCACTGGTAGTCACAGGCTGTTTAGCCCCGCCCACCGATTTTACATCAACGGCTGTTTAGCCCCGCCCACCTATTCTACATTGCCGGCTGTTTAGCCCTGCCCACCGATTCTACATCGCCCACATTTTTTGCCCCGCCCACCGATTCTACATTGCCGGCTGTTTAGCCCCGCCCACCGATTCTATATCACCGCCTGTTTAGCCCCACCCACCGATTCTATATCACCGCCTGTTTAGCCCTGCCTACCGATTCTATATCACTGCCTGTTTAGCCCCGCCCACTGATTCTATATCACCGCCTGTTTAGCTCTGCCCACCGATTCTATATCACCGCCTGTTTAGCCCTGCCCACTGATTCATGCATGTAGTGTAACTAACGAGAGGCGAACGCAGGTCTACACAGAAACCAACTATTACTATTGCTGCAACTATTAGCCAATCACAGCAGTGGGCGTGCAACTATTAGCCAATCACAGCAGTGGGCATGTAACTATTAGCCAATCACAGCAGTGGGCGTGCAACTATTAGCCAATCACAGCAGTGGGCGTGCAACTATTAGCCAATCACAGCATTGGGCATGCAACTATTAGCCAATCACAGCAGTGGGCATGCAACTATTAGCCAATCACAGCAGTGGGCGTGCAACTATTAGCCAATCACAGCAGTGGGCGTGCAACTATTAGCCAATCACAGCAGGGGGCAACTATTAGCAATCCTTTTAGCCAATCACAGCAGTGGGCGTGCAACTATTAGCCAATCACAGCAGTGGGCGTACAACTATTAGCCAATCACAGCAGTGGGCGTACAACTATTAGCCAATCACAGCAGGGGGCTTTTACTTCTGAGTCTACAATCCTCCACAGCTATTCAAACAGAGTGTTCTGATGACGAGGGTTAAAACAGGACAGAAAATAGCCTATTACTTGTAATTTTCAACCGAATTGAAGTGAGTTTAGGCTTAAAACAAGAACAAACATCTGTCAGTGCTTAACTTTATTCATAGGGAAAACAATTTTATTTTTATTTTCGGGAGCCCACTGGCAGATGTTTTTTACTGGTTTAAGCAAAAACTCGGTTTATATTGATGCATGTTTTTCAGAAAAACAAGTCATTTTGCTTTAGGTAAATGTGTCTGAATTTTAAAATTTTGGAAAACATGACAAAAATACTACGTGAGAAAATAATGTTTTGCAGTGTGCCAAGTGTGAACACAACCTTAAAGAACTCAGAAGCCAAAACGCTGATCTGAAGAACCTTTAACGAAACATCAAGAACCACCTGAAGAACCTAAACGGACCTGAAGAAGAGGGATCTATGATGTGAGATTTTACCATCTTCATCCGTTCTGCACTCTACAGCCGCGCTCTCCGGTCCACCGCCCTGCGCCGTGATCAGCGCCACCGTCACACGGTACCGACTCCAGCGCCGCAGGCCCGTCAGTAGCGCCCGGCCCGCGCCTGGCTCCAGACGCAGCGTCTGCGGGGGGTCACCGCCGCTCCCAAACCGCACCTCGTACCCCAGCAGCTCCTCCGCGGCTCGAGCCCAGCTCACCAACAGCGAGGTGGAGCCAGCGGCAGAGCAGCGGAGGTCACGCGGGGGAACCAAGGTCTCTGAAAGGGAGAGCGGAGGAGCGGAAAACAGTCGAAAATAAAACACAGAAAGGAAAGATCATTGAGGAAGGTGGAGGACAGAAATGAAGAAAAATAAATCAATACAACATAAAGACGAACACATAGGGTCTAGATGGAAACAGATCAATAAAACTAATTATGAGGCTCGAATTACAGAGATAAATGATGCAAACAAAGGAAGAATGAAGTTAAAGATGAGTTGTGATGGAGGAATAAAGCACCTGTCTGTCTCGAAACAAGCATCAACATATTGACCAGAACAGACAACCTAATTAAAGCACTGACGAGCGTGTAACCGATAGCAGCGCCACTGCATAGAAACACACTTGATGGATGGAGCGACGCTTCAGGTCCGGGATCAGGATTCCTGACCAGATGGTGACAGACGTAGGAGGAGTTTCGGTTTACGAAGTTCCTCCTTTAATTAGAAACCTGACGAAGTTCTGCAGCTCGGTGTGTAAGCTGGGTTTCATAAACCAACACTCTGAAATATCTTCTGTGTGTGAGAACAATACATGTTATGAATGAGATCCACACCTCTGTCTTCCTCATTACCTCGAGTGTCTGATCACTTAACAATGTGATGATGTTCATCTGACACTGCTTCTGATGAAAAAGCATCTGCTAAATGAATGAAAGTAAATCTGCCTCATGACAAAGTTACAGATTTGTTTCAATAACCCTGTAATGTCAGAAAGCATCTGGTGAACGCAGAGCATCGCTGCACTGACTCTGATCCCAATCCTTCTGATGCTTGTGCTCGAGCGGTTATGAGCGCTAAAGCAAAATAAATCACAAAAACATCAACTCGACAGGATGCAGATCTAATGAGAACAAAACTACTGAAACTAGAAAATAAGAAATCAGTCTGAAAAACACACGAAGAGAAGCTGATGATGTAGAGTACATACCTGCTCCTGCGTACGGCACATGGACCTTCTTACCATCACACACACACACACACACACACACACAACGCAACACACTGACTCTCTCTCTCTCTCACACACACACACACACACGTGCATTTACACACACACACACACACACACAAACACGTGCACTTACACATACACACACACACACACAACACACACACACACACACACACACACACACACACACACACTCTCTCTCTCTCTCTCTCTCTCTCTCACACACACAACACACTAACTATTTCTCTCTCATACACACACACACACACACACACACACACACTGACTCTCTCACACACACACACACACACACACACACACACACAGTTGCCTTAAGCATTTTTCTGAGCTGAAGTCTCGGTCGAATACGAGCGTATAGAATTGTGGGTATTATCTGTCATTAATACAGCGGTTAATATGGGGCTTTGGTCTCCTTCAGTGTAATTGACTGAAACCTTTCCAGCCGAACGGCACAACGAGAGCCGAGAGAGTTATTAAAAATAACAAGGGATCCGAGACGTTCTCATAATCAAAGCGATAAGGTTCTCGCCGCATTCGGCTCCACGGACCCTGCGACCGGTCTCTCTGTCCTCGCACACGCATGCTCGTATAACACAATAATTAAACTGACATGGAATAATTCAATTATCTTTATAGAATATGACATTCTATAGTTCAAAAATGAACCGCGGATGTGTAATTGCTTTCAAAAACGGTTATCTGCACCGATAAGAGGAAGTGTGAGGATAATAGGGCTCATGTGTGTTTGTGCTGGAGCCTCAGTGAGACGCTCAGAACTTCAGCACAACCTACAGATGCACAACTGATGAACCCCACAGATAAAACACCCTAGCAACCGCATCGCAGCACACCAACATCTGCTCAGAACACAGCCTGGCAATGACCCAGAGTACACTAGAAACTAGCCACAGCACCCTAGCAACCACTTATAACCACAGACACCCCTTAGCAACCACTCACAAAACCCAAATAACACCCTAGCAATTTAACACCCTAGCAACTGTTCCCAAACCCCTAATAACACCCTAGCAACCACTTATAATCACAGACACCCCTTAGCAACCACTCACAAAACCCTAATAACACCCTAGCAACTGTTCCCAAACACCTACTAACACCCTAGCAACTGTTCCCAAACACCTACTAACACCCTAGCAACTGTTCCCAAACACCTTATAACACCCTAGCAACTGTTCCCAAACACCTGTTACAATTTGTATTGTTAAAAACACTATATAAATAAAGGTGACTTGACCTAATAACACCCTAGCAACTGTTCCCAAACACCTAATAACACCCAAGCAACTGTTCCCAAACACCTAATAACACCCTAGCAACCACAACACCCTAGCAACTATTCTCAAACCCCTAATAACACCCTAGCGACCATGTATAACCACCAACAACACTCTAGCAACCACAACACCCTAGCAAATGTTCTCAAACCCATAATAACACCCTAGCAACCACAACACCCTAGCAACTGTTCTCAAACCCCTAATAACACCCTAGCGACCATGTATAACCACCCACAACACGCTGGCAACTATTCTCAAACCCCTAATAACACCCTAGCGACCATGTAGAACCACCCACAACACCCTAGCAACTGTTCCCAAACACCTAATAACACCCTAGCGACCACTACACCCTAACAACTGTTCCCAAACACCTAATAACACCCTAGCGACCACAACACCCTAGCAACTGTTCTCAAACCCCAAATAACACCATAGCAACCTCTTCTAACCACCTAAAGCGGACCAGAGCTCAACCTCACAACCTGTAATACGGGAAACAGGTGAAACGCCCCCAAAGCACACAAATACAGCAACAGCACACCGTTCACCTCTCTCACTGCTCACTCTGAGCTGTTCGTATAACAACACGCCAACCATACGCTGTTTGTGCAGCTCAACTACAACAGCCCAGAACAAAACAGTACCACTTAAATTCTTACCGTTTGTCTGCAATCCCAGAGAGTTCATCAGAGTGTCAAAGTTCAACACCGCAGGACTGTGTTGGAGATCCAGACTCGGTCACACTGGATCAGACCTGGCTATCAGGACGCTTCAGTCGAATAATGAGAACCACAGCAGTGGTTCGTCATCCTCACTTACCGTTAACCGTCCTGGAACACACAAGCTTTACCAGCGGTACCGAAGAGCCTAAGAAGAGCACTTCATCATCAGCACAGACACAACAACACACCGCTGGAGTTACGATCACTGAGCTGAGCTGAAGAGACTTTAAACTAAAGGAGGAAAAGAAGAAAGGCAGAACTTGAAAACACAAATCCCATCCAGTCTGGTGGTGGCTTTGATTGACTTCTTATTGTTTGTCAATCATCTACTGGAAATACTCAAAGGACATAGACATCTCACACACCAATGCACTTTACAATGACACATAGATGGATGATGGATGGGGGGGGGGGGGGGGTGATTAAACAGTGCCCTGTGCACTGGCAGCCAAGATTGCGTTTCTCTTCCGTTCCCACTCTGAAAATGATGACTGAGCAACTACAGATTAATCAGCCAATCAGGGGGATTTCTCCTCGGCACCAGCTCCGCCCCCTTCCCATCCAGACCAACAAAACCAATCTAGAGTCACGGACAACAGTAGAAGGCATTGACCGTGCAAAGAGATGTTACTGTGACATACACTGTAAGAAAACACCCGGTCAGCTCAAATACGGTAACAGTCTTTCAACGAGGTCTCACACATACTTGCTTGTGCCGTGCGTTGGTTGATCTCGTTGGTGAAGGCGCCGATGCCTTTATTGGAAACGGCAGCCAGAGAGAAGGTGTATTCGGTGTTGGCGCGCAGACCCTCAACCACATACGACGTTCTTGGCTCAAAATTCCTTTTCTCCTGTTTGATTGAAAGATCAAAGACTCTTTGTTTACATTTATGCACAGATGCTTTTATCCAAAGTGACTTGCAATTCGTCAATATTTGTAGTAATGTATGTAGTATCAGGGGGCGGAGCTAGAGGGTGCCCTCCCCCACCCACCTTTGACCACCCCCCCCCCTCCGGCCATCCCGGCACCTTTGACCCCCCCCACCAGCCACCCCTATAAAAATATCCTGGCTACGCCTCTGCATGCAATGCATTTGGAAACATTACCATTATTCCGACATTTCAGGAGTTGATGCCGATATGATTCGTAGGTTTCTCAGTGAAGCACATTCTCACCTGACTGATGAGCTCTGGAGCTTTGTAGATGAGTTCATAGGCTTTCACGGGCTCTTTGGAGTACGCAGGTTCCCAGGTCAACTCGACGCTGGTATCGGTCACTCTACCCACCTGGAACTTCCCAGGCTGCCCAGGAACTGAAACACAGATCCAGAACGCATTATAAACCTGCTTTAAAATAGAGCACAGCATTCATTAATGGAGCGACACAAAGGGCCAGGTTTACTAAACAGGGGTGATTCTGTGGGTGATTTACTGACAATGCGCAAATTAAAGAACACAGATGCAACATCTCATTTACATATCGATCAACGCAATACACCAAGCAGAGCCGATGCTCATCAGGTGCGGGTGATCTACTTACAACACAGACACAAAATAGTTTAAGACATTCTTATTTTGGGCATTAAATAATGGTGCAAATGTTAATCACGTTACGTGATTCATTTTAACACTCTACTCTCAGAAAACTGCTTGATTTGAAACGTGCTTCTTTGTGAGCAGTGCTTCATGCATCACTATATAATTGACAATGGATCTTACTAATTCCTCAACCGCATGTTTCTCTACAACTCACCTCCAGGTCTCACTTTGACGTGAACAGGGTCAGAGAAGGGTCCGTCTCCCACGGACGTAAAGGCCAGCACACGGATGGTGTACGTCTCGGACGGCACGAGGCTGTGGATGGTCGTTATCATGCTGTCCTGAACGTTGTGGATCTGCCAGTTGCTCATTGGCTGCGAAGGATCCATGGTGTAATAAACTCGATAGCCCTTGATCAAGCCGTTGGGCTCCTCCGGCTCGTCCCAGCGCACCATCACTGCGTTCTGTGATAAGATGCGCGCCTGGATGTTCCTCGGTGGGCTGGCCGGCGCTTGCTCTCCGGTCCGAGCTTCCACTCTGTTGCTGGGCGGACCCTGGCCGATAGAGTTGACGGCGGACACGCGGATCTCGTACTCGGTGTTGGGGTACAGGCCGCCGATGCTGTAGCGGGTGGTGGTGATGGAGTCCACCGTCTCGTACTTGCTGTCTGGGGATTTGGCACGGTACTGGATGATGTAATAGGAAACGGGGTCGGGGTTCCCAGAGTCCCAGGTGATGGTGACGCTGGTGGGGGTGGTTTCTGTGACGATGGGGGTACCAGGAGCTCTGGGTAAAGCTGCATAGAGAGCAGAAAACTGCACTGCTCAATTCAAGTTTATTTGTGTAGCGCTCTTTGCAATGCAAAAGGGATCCTGGAGCACAAAACCAGTTTTAAGTCACCAATATTAGGATATTAAGATCATGTTCCATGAAGATATTTCTTATGTAAATATATCAAAACTTAATTTTCGATTAGTAATATGCATTGCTGTGAACTTCATTTGAATAACTTTAAAGGTGATTTTCTCAATATTTAGACGTTTTTGCACCCTCAGATTCCAGATTTTCAAATAGATGATCCAAATATCTAAACACAGATATTGTTGAGATTACCCTACATGAGATACATCAGGAACCAGGGGACTGAGAAGTGGGAGAGTTCTCCATCTCAGGGATGTCTAGGTAAAACAATCAAAATGGGCCGCTCAAAGAATGTCTGGAAACTCTCGATGCTGCTTGCATTTACTTTTGGGGAAGATCTGCAAATGTTGTAAGTCAAAGGTGCCATAGAATGGAAACTGTATTTACTTTGGCATCGTTGAATAATAAGAGTACATGGAAAGACATACCGAAAGCCTCGTGCATTTCAAAGACCACTTTAAATAAGGCGAATCCCAACATAACGTAACAGTCAGGATCATTAATGTTTACGTTATCCAACATTTGCATAAAGTGTTCTAGGCCAGCCCAATCACCGATGCAGTGTTGCCAGATATTGCTAAGTAAAACAAACAAAAACGATAAATACATAAAAATAAAGTTATCGCTGACCCTAAACTACAACGTCCTACTTTATTAACTTTCTAAGTGTCAAAAAGAGTGAAATGACAAGTCCAAAAACGCTTATAACAGCTGGATCTGGCAACACACTCACAACTCAAGCTCAGGCGTCTCGCAGCGATCATGTTCAGACCACGGACGCTAAACATTCTCTAAAATCTCTCCGAATCTGTATCTTCATCTGATATAGGCTCGGACATATACATTTGGATCTCTCTATCGTTCACAGACAGTAGAGATCTGTTTGCTGTGTGAGCTACTGTGAGACAGCCAATCGGAGCAGAGCTCCACATTAATATTCATGACCCTTCTAAATAAGGTAATAGCAGACGATTTCATTCTGGGGACGAGGGTAAAAACCCTAATATAAAACATTTCTGGAGATTTTTTGCTCTTACCTAAGCAACACATCTTCTATGTAGATATCAAAGAACAATTTATGCATTCTATGGCACCTTTAAGTCCATAACGTAGCCCACTTAAGAACTTTTTCTTACGTCATTAGACTGGATAAAATTAAGACATTCTTTTCATGGACCCAACGTCATATATTTACATTGTGCAGCTGGATTTGGCTGATACGAATGTTTTACGTCCACCTTCTGGATGATACGCTGGAGAGAATTGACTCAGTGCACCTATAATCTCGTTTTCTTTGTTTGCATATTTCAGTACTTTCAAGTATTTTCTACTTCCATTTGCATTATCTTTGGTTGCTTGCATTCGCTCCTGCATGCATAACATGGCATTAAAACACCCTCTTCCTTACACTTAACGATAACTTGCGCCACAGCCTCGATGATTCCCAGGCTGCTCATGGCAACGCAGGTGTAGTTGGCCGACTCGCGCACGCCGTTCAGCTCCAGAACGTTCCGGCCCACAGGCATCTCGTCCTCCGGCGTCAGGTCCTCCGAATTCAGCATCCACTTGACGTAAGGCATCGGAGAGCCGACTGCGACGCAGGTGATGTTCACGCTGCCTCCCGGCATGATCTCGTGGCTCGCGGGAGGAATGGTGAAGCGAGGGGGAACGCGGCGAACTGGAGCACAAACACAGGGAAACAGCGGAGCGAGGTAACAATGACAGAAAATAGACGTCTGCTTTTTCAAGCTGGCAATGCATCATTACAGCTAAAAGGACAAGCGGCTAAATATAAGCGCCGAGTAGCAGATGGAACGGAAGGAGCTGGAGAATCAGAATTCGAGCTAAAGGTCAAAGCTGTGTTTTCTTACAAAGCGTCCATTTCTACATCGTCCTCGTTAAGTTCATATAAATTTCTGCGAGGATGAAAAACATCTCTGCTCTCATTCCGAGCTCAGCTGGGAGGCAGAGAGACTGTAATGATGCATATTTATTAAAACCCGCTCTGTCTGAACGAGCTCGGTTTCGGTCCATTTCCTATAAGCCTAAATGAGATGTCTCTGCCCTCAGGGATGATGGAGATGAACCAACGAAGGCTTTTGTGATCGATAGCTGCGGATATGGAGTCTATAGACCCGATCCGGGCTGGTTTGGTATCGAGGAGAGATGCATGGATCACTGCATGCCTGAACACGCCGCGGCAGCACAACACCATCGAGGGAGACCACTATAAACACACACACACACCAAACCTAGCAGCTGTCAAACATTTCTGCACCTACTGGTCAGTGTGTTAACTAGCGGCTGACGCTCCAAAAATCTATTCCAGTGCTTCTCAAACTGGTTTTGCTACATTGAGACAGAGCCAGTCCCGGCGCCATGGGCGGGCAATGGGGGGCCTAGCCCGCCCTGTGAGTCACTAGTGCCCGCCCTGGACGAGCCTGCTGAGTAAATAAAACGCTGTACTATTCAAACATTAGTTATTATTTATTTACCCTTGCACTGTTAAAAAAGCGGAGATCTGTCTCCTCCAGGCTGTGCGTGGCGCGTCAATCTGAAAGGAGGCGGGGTGATTTTACGAGCTTCGCTGACAGCTTGAGGATCCAATGGCGTTACGAAGTTTTACTGACAAGCTCTTTTTAATGATTGGCATTGGTTAAACTTTTTTAAACCATCTGATTTAAAATAATAATGACGAATTATAATAGAGATATGAAGTATGGATCATTTTTCACGGCACACCTGACTGGGCGGCTATGGCAACTGCATACTCTGCCATACGGAAACACTGCCCTGCTCCCTTCACCTCCACGTCCCACCAACCACCAGTCCTTGCTTGTTTAAACAATTATAAAAAAAAAATTATCAATAGGCTACTGTTATCAAATTTTATCGTTTTGTATATATATAACTCCTGAATAAAAAAGAAAAATGTGTTGGTCTGATTTTTTAAAATAATTTTAAACGTATTTGATTGGTTTGTCGAAAGTGAGCGCGAATTTTTTTGTTGTTTGCTAAGCATAGCGCTACCGCTTAACATTAGTTGTAATTTTTTAGCTGTGAGGTGAGACGAGGTGAGGTTATGGTTCTGTGATCTTTGAACTATTTTCGCTGCTGGAACAACAAAAACAGTCAATTTTGCGTCTAAAATGTAAGTGACTTAATATGAATTACTTGTTTAGTGAACTGTCATATGAAATCAGTGTCACATTTTCAATCGTGATGGTATTCAGCACACTTGGTTGTGTGATGTTGCTTAACTGTATCATGTTAAAAACTCCACATTTCTACATTTTACTGCAGTATTTTAACTGAGTTTAAGTCACTTTGTTAACACATTGTTAACTCGCTTTGTGTTTCCTGCGCTCATTTGTTTCTATTTCTCCTCGAGAGAGGCAGCGCAGCCTTGTTAGCGTCATTACATTATGCACTATCGATCGCCATTTAAACTAAATGATGAAGAATCATTATCGCGTTTTGGTGGTTGTTATTGGTGTTTTAATCAGGCTAGGCTACTTGTCCGCTCGAGTAAGTACAATTCTCTTTCAGTTGGCCATATGAGCCCTGCGATGTGCGTTTAGACTGCTTCAGTAGGCTAGATCCAGTCTTTACTAATCTGTTGTATTGCGTCAGTGGAGTGGTACTTCAATTCTTCCTCGTTTTTGTCCATTTAATTCATAATTAATGATATTATGCATTGCAATGAGGTTGATCTCATTCGTGCCCCCCTGAAAAAATGAAATGCCCATCCGTGAATTTGTGTGTGGCGCCGGGTCTGGACAGAACCCGGTTACAGTTCTTTTCAGCTGCTTACACAGGGAATCTTTCCTTGATGCACATTTGTCACTCAAACAGCAGAAACACACCACATCTGGAAAACCAGACACTAATTCTCAGCCTTTGACTCGGTTTTCAATTTCATTTTGCAAAACACAACACACACTTCTCTGTGTAACACGAACTAAAATCTGTGCTTGTGATATTTTGAATGCAGTGCTTCTTTTGCAAGAGATGTGAGGCGTTTTGCATTTTGTGTGCAATTCTGGTATTTGTGTGTAAAATTTTGAAAAAAAGAGGCAAAGTTTTGAAAATGTGTGTAAGCAGCTGTTGAAAAAAACACTGTAAAAGTTATTTTTTTCTAAACATTATATTGCTGGTTGAATTGTATTATTTGCATTCAGCCTTGTTTTTTTATCTGCTGTCTATGAAATGCCACTTATTATTTCTGGGTCACAATCCACCAGCGGAGACACGCTGGACGCTCTGTGTGTGTGTGTGTGTGTGTGTGTCTGTTTGTCTCTCTCTGTGTGTGTGTGTGTGTGTGTGTGTGTGTGTGTCTCTGTGTGTGTGTGTGTGTGTGTGTGTGTGTGTGTGTGTGTGTGTGTGTGTGTTGTCTGTGTGTCTCTGTGTGTGCGTGTCTGTGTCTGTGTGTGTGTCTGTTTGTCTCTCTGTGTGTGTGTGTGTGTGTGTGTGTGTGTGTGTGTGTGTGTCTCTGTGTGTGTGTGTGTGTGTGTGTGTGTGTGTGTGTTTGTCTGTGTGTCTCTGTGTGTGTGTGTCTGTGTCTGTGTGTGTCTGTGTGTTTGTGCGTGCGTGTTTGTGTGTGTGTGTGTGTGTGTGTGTGTGTGTCTGTGTGTGTGTGTCTGTGTGTGTGTGTTTGTCTCTGTGTGTATGTGTGTTTGTGCGTGCGTGTTTGTGTGTGTGTCTGTGTGTGTGTGTTTATCTGTGTGTATGTGTGTTTGTGCGTGCGTGTTTGTGTGCGTGTTTGTGTTTGTCTGTGTGTGTGTGTGTGTCTGTTTGTTTCTGTGTGTGTGTGTGTGTGTGTGTGTGTGCGTGTGCGTGTATCTGTCTGCGATATTCTAGGACAAATCAGATTCTTCTTTAGCAGAAACTAACGCTCCACAGGGAATTACTGCATTTACTCCTGGAAGATCTACATCTGACTATGGAAATAAATAAATAAAAGAGACAGCGAGCAAATGTGAGAAACGATGGAAGTTATGCTAATCCACCGAGTTAATGTGGAGCGCTGCCAACCCTGCATCCAGAAACAGAGATGAATGCTGGAGAGAGAGAGAGAGAGAGAAAGATGGGGAGGATAAAAGAAAGAGAGATATGAGGAAGGACGTGCTAAGAACTACAGCTTGCTGAATACTTGGAGGCGTCGTGAAATCGGCAGGTCATCGTAGGATTTAAAACATACAGAGAATAAAAGAGCCATGAATCTCGAGCCCACAGAGAGAGAGAGATAGAGAGAGAGAGAGAGAGAGAGAGAGAGAGAGAGAGAGAGAGAGAGAGAGAGAGAGAGAGAGAGAGAGACAGAGATAGAGAGAGTTTTGCATGAATGATGCAGAGACAGAGATGATGGACAGAAACAAAGATCCAGGGCAACAGCAAACACTCAGATTCAGAGACACTGTGGACGGTTGCTAGTGTACTGAGTGGTTCCTAGGGTGGTTCTGGCAGAATCTGAGGTATTGAATGTGTTGCTAGGATCTTCTGGGTGGTTGCTAAGATGTTAAAGCATTGTTCATCTCTGGAGCATTGACTTAAAAACACCGCTCATCCAAAAATAATCAAGCTGTCATAAATATATAATTTAGAATAATGTCTCCATGTTTTGTTTCTTGTGCTCCACAGAAGAAAGAAAGTCCTCCATGATCGTTTCTATCCCTTTAATAACAAAGAGCACGAGTGAATCTCATCATTCCCCATCAGCTCATAAAACAAGACAAATGTGCGCTGCACTGAATATAACGACCAGAAAAGCCCAGCAGTCCAATCAGGAGCTGGTTTGCTGTAGCTGTAACTAAGTCAATGAGACGTTTCATTCACACCAATAGAAGATAAGATGTGTCCGAAGCCCAGGTTCTTGTTTCTTCTGCTTTAGAGATGATGACTGAGCAAAGCTTTCTCGGATGCCGAGGCGGCTTATGAGGATTCACCAAATCTACGACCTGAATACTGCATTTAGAGCTAAACGCATTCGATCTCTGAGAGAGACTAAAACACTGATTCCAGTAGCGTGCCAGGTGTAAAAGCGACTCGAATTGCAGGTGAGCATTGACCGAAGGACACCCAGAATTGGACGCACTCATATTTCAGATGCAACACAACACAGTCAGTGGATGCAGTTAATGCAGGTTAGTGCATGCACGCCAGCAACACCAAACATGTGCATTCAATGGCACTATTATGGGTTACTGGTGATGGAAAGAAACGGCTAGTTTCTGGTTGTGACTAATCCAGACAGGGTGACCTACTACGAGCGTCTATTGTGCACAAATCACGTAAACGCTTCGGCTTCCAGCGAGACAGGAACAATAAGCTTGTGTGCTAACAGCACATTTGGTCTATGCAACAATGGAGACTGCTGGATTGGGTTTGCCATTGTTAGTCGAACCCATTACGATGAATGATCTCAAACGCTATCTTTCCTCTCGCTGAAAGAAGAAGCGTCGACTTACAGGCCAAGCGCACGAATACACCAACTCCGTCATCGCTTGTGCACGGCAAAGCATGCGTCCAGCCCAGATATCAAGGACTACAACTTTGTAGTTTTTGCTTAGAACAAGCTAATAATCTAAACAGAAATCAAGCAAATTTGGACTGTTTTTGCTGAAGACACGTTAAACTATATTTATAGAGCACAACCATCACTGATCAATAGTGCTTTATGATAAAAGGGTGGATAAAAAGCAACAGAGATTAAAATTAAAAGGAATAATGTAGATATATGGGCCGGACACGTATTAAAAGTGTACTTAGTGTCTTGTTTTTATAGAATAAACATATAAACATTCTTGAATCGAGACGCATTTACTGGACTGGTGAAATTAGTTAAGATTTTAAGTCTTGTTTTCTAAATTTGTTTGTTTGTTTTGAGCAAATATATCTGCTAATGGGGTAATAATAATCTTAATTCAAAGGCTAAGCGAGATTATGTTTCTTGACCCATGAGCAGATATTTTTGATAATTTCAAGCAAAAAAGGGGTCATTGGATGCTCATTTTCCACAAGTTGATATAATTCCTTAGGATCTTAATTAAAAGTCAATAACATACTTTGATTAATATTTCTCAGTGGTAGTTGTATAAAAAACACCTTTTCTCTGTTAAAATCAGCTCTGTTTCCATCAAGCCGTTTTTAGTCCCTGTCCCTTTAAATGCTAATGAGCTCTGCTGGCTCCGCCCCTCTCTTCCGTGGAGCGACGAGCAGTACTGTTTACTGCAGAACTGGTTAACTAGCACATTATTAGTCACGGTTCATAAAAACCTTCTTCTGTAGATGAAGCTGAACACGAATGATTCGCGTGAACATAGATGTATTTATGTAGATCGACGCGTTCACTTCAAAGCGAAGCTAACGTTAATCCTCTGCGTCTTCAGCGGCTCAGATGTCAGGAGTAAATAACAACTGATATATTAATTATTACATCCTGTAACTAAACACCTCAATCGCTTAATCAGATATTAATTATTACATCCAATAACTGAACACCTCAATCGCTTAATCAGAGACATCTCGTCTTCCCTGCACCGGAGGCGGAGACTCAGGGGGTGGGGCTTAGGGTAAGACGGACCTGTCAATCAACTCTTGTGGGAGGGGCTTGTGCAGAACTACGTCATTCTGAATCTCAGCCTGATTTAAGAAAGAGGATTTAATAAAAAGGATGCACTGAGTAGATTTGTATCATTATAGGATGGATGTGTACACACTCCCAACACACATTTATATTCAAAAACTTGAAAAGTGAATTTTGCATCCCTTTGGAAACAAGTAATTTGAGCTGTCGAGTAAATGCAAGAACGATTCGGGATTTGAAAGCAAGACAGAAATGCTAAGCAGTGATTGGATCAAACACGGGAGGGGCTCTGATGACACGCTTCTGTTCTAACGACGGATCGGATCATCTGTGTCATGCTCTTCAGAAGCGCACAAGGCGTTTGGCTCTTTCTTCTCCTCCTCCAGAGGAGGCTGTCATGAGCCGTCTCACGGTCTCTCGTTTGTCTTTCAGCAGTTTTCCAGGAGCGGAGACGGTTCGAGCGCTTCATCACGCGCTGACAGAATGAAAATAGGCCACTCTCTGATGACAAACAGACGACATGCAGCGAGAGAACATGACAAGGACAGATGAAACAAAGCCCCGGCGAACACCTGCGAAGCTCCTCTACGAGACTCTGACATCACGCGGAGGCGGGCTTGATCACGACAGGTGATCACG
>CM049875.1:157500-170000 GCA_027474115.1 Schizopygopsis malacanthus | reverse complement strand
CGCCTCATCCTCTTTCGTCAGAGTCCGACTGTCCAAACTTTGAGTATCGGCCACTTGCGGCGACGTAGCTTCTTGGGGAGCGCCAGGCAGTGGCTACAGTTTTCGGGAGATTCCTGAGCATGTTTAAGGCCTATGCAGACCACGCCGTACGGGTGCGAATCCCTGGTGGCGATAAGTGCACCACACGCGGCCGGTCAGGCACACACCGGGGGGAGCAGCAGATTTGGAAAGAGCCATAGGAACGAGCAGAAATCCAAACGGTCGTGACAGAGGGAAAGAGCGCGACAGCCAATAGAAGTGCAGCGTGGGCGGCGTGCAGAACGACACAGCTGTGATGGAGAGCGAGACGATCGCGTACGGCGGAGGCTGATCAGAGCGATATATCCTCTTGAAGACAAAATTAAACTTCAAACGAGCTGAATTTAACGAGAGGTCGCGAGAAGCGAATGTCAACTGGACATTCTGGACCAAATGCTCTTAGGTAAGGGGGAGGGGCCTTACCTGACATTGGCTGCGTGCTTCTGTCTTGGTGCAATTGAGCTATCGGTAAGTCCCTCCCCTCGGACGCAGACTAGCCAATGGCAGTCGAGTATCAGCTGCACGGGGGCAGAACTCGGACATCTTCAGGTTTTAGCGCCGTAGAGAAACATTGGAGCATCCGAAGCTCGCGTCGGTTTTATAGGGTTTATGCTTCAAAAATGGAAAAGCGATGTGCGGGGGGGTACTTGTAACACTGATTCCAGGTATCCAGAGAGGATGGCAATATAATTTATTGGTCTACATTTCAGTGCCTCTCCATATTAAACATGGTTAAATGTACATTAATTTTATCGTACCCTGTGTTGATCCAGCATGCGATTGTGATGACACTCAGGAATATTTAAATTCCCATTTGGTGTCCAAAAGTGTGCAAAAACATCGTGAAACGAGGTTCTCATAATGTGTAAGCAACTGTTTGTTTGTCCAAGGGAGCAACAGTAACTACGGAGGGCGGGGCTTACCGATAGCTCAATTGGATGCTTCTGCAGAGGTCAGGTACGGATGCCCTTCCCACAGGTGGATCTCGAACAGGAGAAGACGAAAGAGAACCTTCTTTATGTTCTACAGGCTCATCAGGTTCATATTTTACACGCGACACAAGCACATCCACCTCTGACTGGCTGTTAAGATGCGTTCACACCAGACGCGAATGAAGTGTTACGCGCGAATGATTTACATGTTAAGGCAATGCAAAGACGCGATAGACAATCCTGCGGCGCTATTTGGGTGAATTACGCGTTTGGGGCGTTTGAGTTGAAAAATCTGAACTTTGGCGGATATTCGCGCCGCGTTAACCAATCAGGAGCTTGCTCTAGCAGTGACGTGATTACGAGCGGAGGCAGAAAATCCGAAACAACAATGGAGGGCAAAATACTCGTTGCTGTATGTGGGTACCCGGAGCTGTACGATACTACTTCTACTTTTACAAAAACAGGAATAAAAAGGATCTTGCTTGGAAGAAAGTGAGTGAGGAGGTCGTACAATCTGTAGTGAATTTCACGCGCGAATGAAGCGAGTAAACTCAAAACGTTCAAGCATCCAATTACGCGCGAATAGTGCGATTCATTCGCGTCTGGTGTGAACGCACTTTTAGGGATGGTAAGATTCAACGATTTGTCTCAGTTTCTCAAGCGCGCTCTTTCATCGCCGCTGCTGCTGCGTGAATATGACGTATCACAAAACTACAGAGACGAGTCCTGAGAGTCACATAGAATGTAGATAAACAAAGATCCCTACTGACTGGCATTTAGTTACATAGCTCTATTAAACAATGGACATGTAAAGTCTGATTTCCAAATACTTCTTTTGCTTTAAATAAAAGTTTGTAATGATGTGGTTCTCCTTGTAGCCGGTCGGTTTTGTTGAAAATGAAAGGGAAAATACTTCTGGTACCACCAAAGCAGCTTCTCAGCACACGACTGATCAGAGAACACGGGCAAAGATCTGTGCTGCATGTGGAGGATAAGATGGTGATGCAGAGATCGAGCAGTGAAATACAGAACCTCACGCCGCCGTGATCAGAAGATGGAGGCCGGTGTTCGCCGGAGACTGACTCAGCGATCTGAGCGTGTGTGTTTTGTCATGTAAATGCGACCGCGGGCAGCCTGACGGCGTGTGAAATCACTGCGGCGGAATCAGCACCTGCAGACTGAGCTCAGGATTCACTGACGGCCCGTAAGCACAGTGTGTGTGTGAAGGACACAGTGACCTTCAGCGATGCTGGACTCCGACTGATGGACTAACACTGTATTTGTGTTTTATACTGTACGAAGTATCCCCGCAAGATTAAATATTTCAGCGTTTACCTTCCTCTTGGGCACATTTGGCCTCACACACACACTCACTCACACACTCACACACACACACACAAACGCAGGCACACACACGCTCACAGACACGCAGACACGCACGCCCGCCCGCACACACACACACACACACACACACACTTACGCTCACACAGACGCACACACACACTTACGCTCACACTCACACACACGCTCACACACACACAGACACACGCTCACACACACGCGCACGCAAACACGCACGCACACACAAACTCTCTCACATGCACGCACGCACGCACACACACACACACACACACAACACACACGCGTGTTCACCATTATTTCTGGAGCTGCAAACAGAAGCGTCACT
This sequence comes from Schizopygopsis malacanthus, assembly GCA_027474115.1. NCBI lineage: Eukaryota > Metazoa > Chordata > Actinopteri > Cypriniformes > Cyprinidae > Schizopygopsis > Schizopygopsis malacanthus. The sequence goes on along the minus strand of CM049875.1, from coordinate 167,303 downwards.
GAATATGATCAGTGCAGGAGAACGAGGGAGAGACGAGGAGAGAAACAACAGATGAACATACGCAGACACCACAGAAGCACCGCAGAGAATCATGGGAACACGGAGCCAGGGACAAACGGAGATCAGGCAGCGGGAGACGAGGTGATGGAGGACATGTGGCAGATGAGTCTTTCAGTCTGATCTGTGTTTGTGCTCTTAACGAGCGATGAAGAAACAGCTGGAGATCTACACGAGGAGCACATGTCTCTCTCTCTAGAGCTGTCTGTCTGTGTCTCTCTCTCTCTCTCTCTAATGCGGTCTGTCTGTCTGTCTGTCTCTCTCTCTCTCTCTCTCTCTCTCTCTCTAGTGCTGTCTGTCTGTGTCTCTCTCTCTCTCTAGTGCTGTCTGTCTGTGTCTCTCTCTCTCTAGTACTGTCTCTCTCTCTAATGCTGTCTGTCTGTGTCTCTCTCGCTCTCTCTCTAGTACTGTCTCTCTCTCTCTCTCTCTCTCTCTCTCTCTCTAGTGCTGTCTGTCAGCATTTGTGTGTGTGTGTGTGTGTGCGTGCGTTTGTGCGTGCGTGCGTGCGTGAAACAGTTTGTGTGTGTGTGTGCGCGTGCAGGCATGTGTGCGTGCGCGTGTGTGGGTGCAAGAGAGTGTGTGTGTGTGGGTGAGTGTGTGCGTGCGTGTGAGTGTGTGTGTGTGTGTGTGTGTGTGTGTGTGTGTGTGTGTGTGAAACAGTTTGTGTGTGTGTGTGTGTGTGAGTGCGTGTGTGTGTCTGCGTGTGCGTGTGTGTGTGTGTGTGCGCGTCTGTGTGTGTGTGTGTGCATCTGTTTTTGACTAATTAAGACCTGTTTCTGGAGTCTGCACTAAAACAAGTGTCTCCTGATGTCAGCAGTGTGTTTCGTTGGCGAGCTCAGCTTCACCTCTCATTAGGGAACAGGTGCAGGGAGCGAGATCAGGTTCGTTAGGAGGATCGGGGGGGACGAGGGGCATGTTTATCGCAGGATGACATGAGCGGAGCGCTAAACACATGCCCTCGACCCGCAGGAGTGGACGAGGAGAGTTTGGCTGCTCTAGAAAAAACAGATACTCACCAAAGACTCCTGAGAAAAACACACAATGAGAAAAAACACAACGAAAGCTTTGAGTACAACACAAATGACCTGCTCACACACCAGACTGATTATATATCAGCACTATATATAATCACATACATTAATAGATTCATGTATATATATATATATACATAAGCGAGGGATAACGTACAGCCAGCAAACAAACGGTGTACGTGATCTCACGAATACTTACCAAATAAATCAACAAATGGAGATGAAATATTGATTTAAGCATAAATAATTTTACTGAAGTGATATGAGGGAAGTGCAACTAGCGCTGGAGGAATTCAACGAGCACTTATAGTTTATTATTCATAAATCTGAATCAATCACAGCTTCAGAAACACCTGTATATATTCAGAAATAGTGTATCCAGTCATTACGTCTATATTCTTCATCTCAATATCAGCATTAGATTCAAACCCTGGATTAAAAACAACACCATCGGTCATTTTCACATATTCACTAAAACATCATCCAAAATTTGAACAATCGCAGGAACTAAAGAGCCTTTAAGACATGCTTCTTTGGGGCGTTAAATACCAGTAATTTAACGAGCGCACACGTTAGTAAATATCATCAAGAGATTAATTTGAATAATCTCCTACCATAAATGTTGCGTCTGAAAGAGAAACTCCTACAAATGCATATTCAATAATATCAGGTGCAAAAATAAGGTAATTCTTCACTGCCCGTTGTTAATACTCTGCTCTTAGTGTCTGTGTCTTGTTTTCTACATTCTTGAATCCAGATGCATTTACTTGACAAGCAAAATGACTTAAAGGGGTCATATAACGCCCATTTTCCACAAGTGGATATTATTATTTAGGGTCTTAATGAAAATTCTGTAACATCGTTTGGTTAACGTTTCAATGGTGGTGTAAAAAACATTTTATTATCCAGTCAAAAACAGCTGTTTTCAGAGAAAGCCGTATTGTGTGCTTCTCCTTTAAATGTTAATGAGCTCTGCTGACTCCGCCCCCTCTCTTCCAAGCGAGCGCTCTCTGAGGGACTGTTTACTTTATCATGAAACTTGGTAATTAGCACATTATTAGGAAAGGTGATTTAAAACCTTGTACTCACTTCTTCTGTAGATGAAGCCGGATCACGAATGATTCGCGCGAACATAAACGCATTTATGTAGATTGAGGGCGCATTAACATAATCCTCTTCAGCGGCTCAGACAACGACTGCTACGTTCATTATTACATCCACCAACAATCCTTAAGGGGTCGTTCTGGTCTACGGCGGTGGGACGGGTCTGAGGTAACACACCAGTGCAAACGCTCCTGTCAATCAAACTATTGTGGGCGGGGCCTCCGGCCGTGTGACGTCACACTGACATCGGCTCGATTTGAGAAAGAGATAACGATTTTAGTAGATTAAAAATAAAACGCTGGGTGTATTTTCATCATTATAGGGTGGTTGTGTAAACACGTCTCAGTTCAGACAACTTTAGAATATTAAATAAATGAATGTTAGTTTTTTGTTGAAACAAGCTAAAATATAACAAGACACAAATACTAAGAAAGTGCAGTGTAAATCCTAACAGTACTATTTTAACACCAGAAGACGGGAATCCGTCCCCAAGTCTCTGTGGATATAATCGGAGCTAGTCTCTGAATCCGTACCTGAGCGCAGCTGCTTGATCCGCCCTTGGCTGAGCGCCGGCTCCACGGGAAGAAAGTCCTTGAACCAGGAGATCTCTGGGTCGGGGATCCCGCTGGCGGCACACAGCATGGTCGCGGTCCGGGTTCGCTCCACCACCTTCAGCTGAGGACCCATGTCGATGCTGGGGAAGCCGAAGGGCAGCAGGTCCTCTGCAGAAGAGCGGAGAAAGAGATCCATCAAACACTGCAACACACAGCTCAGGAGCGTTTCTATCCGCTTCCCCATCAGAACATTAGAAAAACTAAAGCGCCACACATACTGTAAGTCATTACTGTATAACAGTTTCACGCAATTCCTGTTAAAATATTTGAATTATAGAACAATATACATATTACCGTTGCACTTATCTGTACACAGTCAATGCAATTATTAATAACCTAATCTAAAACGTGATTTAGCCAAAACAACAACAATAACGTTACCCCATTAATATGTCTTGCGTGCAAAGGTTCTGATAATCAATATTCTCGGGTCTGAATAAACATGGCAATATTGATTTATATCTAAAAATTTCCTCAACTTAGAACTTGCTGTTTTAACAATATTTACTTATTTTCAGGCAAAACATTCATATCTGTCTACTCGGGCGGGGCATTACTAAAACACCTCACCCATCACAATGCACTGGGACAGCTAACCAATCACAACACATTCAGTTTACATTTACATTTAGTCATTTAGCAGACGCTTTTATCCAAAGCGACTTACAATTGGGAGTACATAAAGCGGTTTACATAAAAGTTTCTGGGAAGGCGGGCCTTCATCAAACCCGGAGCTAATAGGGTCGTTTGTGTCAGGCTGGGGAGAGAGGTATTATAATAATGTAAATAATGTGAAAAATAATGCGTTTTCTGAACCACGAGCATGAGCGCTCATCAGCGCCTTAAAGGCAGCTGATTAAAAACTCTTTCTCGCATCTGTTCACATTAGCGGCCCACTTACGAGGGAGTGTAGATGAAACGATATTGACACTGCGGCACCCACCCACTTCCAGTATATCACTTTCAGTGGGCGGCATTCATTACGCTGATATAAATACAGCAATCGTCTCTTCCGAACTCACTATCAGAGGTGAACGAGCACACACACGCCTGGTGCTGGATTGGAGAAGTTCACCGTGTAATTATGTCCCTGCATAATCACTGCGCACGCGTTCACCTAACCATCAATTACACGTTACACAGCTCACCAGCTACACTCATTATATGTTTTGCTTTAATTAGAGAGGCAGCAGAGATGACGAGGTTACAGTAAACACAGGCACCAAGGGCATCATTTGCTCATTTAGGGGTGTGTGTGTGTGTGTGTGTGTGTCTCTCACGCACGCACGCATGCACGCACACTCACTCACACACACACACTCTCTCTGTCTCTCTCTCTCTCTCTCTCTCTCTCACACACACACACAGATGCTCATGAATGTGACGCTGGTGTTGCAGCAGGTGCGGCCTGATTAAAGCTGCATAATAATGTTGTATGGTGGATGGAGGGGCGACCAGTAAAAGCATGACTGACCCACTGGTGTGTGTGTGTGTGTGTGTGTGTGTGTGCGTGTGTGACTCAGGGGACTCCGGGCCAGGCGCGTCTGAACGAGAGCAATGGGACAGATTCGACACAGCTGTGTCTCAGACGAGCAGATAGTGGTGAACAGAAACAGAAAACAGAAATGGTGTCGGTCAGCGGTTTGTGGAGCAGAAGAGGAATGAGGAAGAGATACAGACAAACCATAATACGCTTTATAAGCTGATACTGAAACCAACCTGCTGGAGAGACAACTGACCACACACGCACACGCACACGCACACACACACACACACACGCAAACCAGTGGGCCAGCTGATTTCATCCCGCCGTGCATCACATCTCTAACACAATCTGTATGCTTAATGATTTGTAAAATGCTCTGGAAATTGTTCGTCACTGTGTGTGTGTGTGTGTGTGTCTGTGCGCCAGTAAGTGTGTGTGTGTGTGCGCAAGTAAGTGTGTGTGTGTGTGTGTGTGTGTGTGTGTGTGTGTGTGTATCTGTGTGTGAGTAATTGTGTGTGTGCGAGTGTTTTTGTGTGTGTGTGTGTGTGTGTGTGTGTGTGTGTGTGTGTGTGTGTCTGTGCGCCAGTAAGTGTGTGTGTGTGTGTGTGTGTGTGTGTGTGTGTGTGTGTGTGTGTGTGTGTATCTGTGTGCGAGTAATTGTGTGTGTGCGTGTGTGTGTGAGTAAGTGTGTGTGTGTGTGTTTGCGTGCGAGTGTGTGTGTGTTTGCAGGCGCAGGGTCACAGCAGTGCGACGCCGCTCAATAAATAAACTGTGACTGTCACTGTATCACGCTTCATTACCAGACAGACTCATGAATATAATCCATGGGGGGGGGGTTCGTTCACGACACGTGACGCATCAGAATCCACTGCTTTGCTCTCTTACAGTGTTTTTAATGAAATCAGAATCCGAGTCAGAGGCTGATTATTGGTGTCTGGTTTTGCAGATGTGGAGTGTTTCTGCTGTTTGAGCGACAGCTTTCAGAAACTGTGCGACGAGGAAAGATTCAGTGTGTAGCCGAGCAATCAGGAACCAAAGACGTGTTTCTACACCATTCTCTGTAGCCGTGTGCCAAGCGTCTGGATTACAGACAGACAGCATGTGTTGGGCCCCGGGGCCTTTGTGACACGGCCAGCCAATCAAAACAAGCCCGGCGGCAGCCAATGAAGCACCAACACAAAGAGCAACGCCGTCTCTTCTGCTCGAGTCGACCACATCGTGCTCAACACATGCACTGTACCTGTTTCAAATCAACATTATGAGTTATGAGTACAAACACACACGGCGATAATCATATCTTACTCGTTTTTAACCACAAACTTGCTTATTTTAATGCATTGTTTAGTAACAATACTTAATATTATAAGTCGTTGTGCATCTCCAGGTAATGTATATCTTGATTTACGAGTGTTTAGATGTTCTGGAAAACAAAACAAACACATATACAGTACACTTTTTATGATGATTATGATGATAGTATATCTCACCTCTGATGATGGACAGTTTGGAGGTCACCGCGACTTCACCTTCTGTGTTTCTGGCGACGCATTCGTAAGCGTTCTCGTCGCGCGGCGCTCTGAGTGGCTGGATACGCAGCACTGCTCCCGCCCCTTCATCAAACTCTATGGTCTGGACCAATGAGAGAGCGGAATGAGCAGACATCCACCAATCACAGCAGGTCACAGTTATCAGATCAGCAAAGTGAAATAATAACTCATTATGACCAACACATGTAAATAAATGACTGAACTGATCGAATATGGAGACCTCGAAGAGTTTATAAGTGCAGTATTTACGGTCTGATCGGTTAATTTGGGCTCACAGAACACACACTAAACACACTAATTTCCGCCGCAAACAGAGGCGACACGCTTTAGCAGAAACACAGCCTTTCTTCTGCTGATTAAGTGACTGTACAGGAATAAAGCTTCTGCGTGGCTCATTAGCATCTCATTTGCATGTTAATTTGCATATTCATGAGAACAGATAAGTTCAAATCCCCTCCTGTTTGGTCACAAAAGTGCAGAATAAAGACTCTCCATCACCAGCTGTGAGGACGCAGGTGCGCACACATACACACACACACACACACACACACGCGCGCACACACACACACACACGCACACTCACACAGAGAGAGAGACTCACACACACACACACACACACACTCTCTCTCTCTCTAGTATCTTCAGCAGCTAAAAGTGTTTTTAAGTCAGTTATTTATATGTTTTGCTGTAGTGTGTCCGAAGGAAATATCAATTTACATCTCCAAACATTCATTTGGCCATAAAATGTAATAATCGAGTGAGATTTCTGTGCTGCACAGAGAGACGTGATCTGATCATCCGCAGTCGGTCTGGAATGAGATGAAGATACTGAGACTAAATCCAGAAGAACCGACGCTTCAAGAAAGCTCCCGAGAAACTGCTCAAAACATGCTTTAAACACAAAGATTTAACAGCAAATATTGATTTAGTTTAATTCATAGAAGTTAATAGATCACGAAAATCTATTGTTGACAGCATTGTACAGCGCTGTAGGAGCTTTCCCGAAGCGTCGGCTCTTCTGGATTCAGTCTCAGTGTGTTCTACTAGTGCTCTAATAATTTTGGATGTATATATATATATATATTTATTTATTCATGCTTGTCATGATTGGCTGATTCACTCGTGATCGGTTTGCCTTGCTGCTGTGTGTCTCTCACCTCGATCCTCTGTGAATTCACTTTCTTGCCCTTTTTGTTCCAGAACACCTGAGGCTTGGGGTCTCCTGCGGCCTGACACACGAACGACACGACTCCACCGGACACGCCGATCTGATCCGTGGGAATCTTCGTGAACCTCGGCGCCACTGCAAGAGAAACACAAGCACCTGACGTCACCATCATCAGCTACTCATCATTCACAGAGCTGCTGCTCGCTCTCACTGGCCTTGTGCGTTGTGTAAAGTGCAATACAAATAAACATTGGATGCACTGGATGAAATTGAGGATTGGGGGAGTTGATCAAGTCACCTTCGTTTGGACAGAAACGCTGATCGTGTCAAAGCAGCTTCACAAACAGCAGAAGCGAATGGAAACTCAGCTCAAGCTGACGTCAGGACTTTCTCTTACAGCACGACTGCACAGTCAACATTTTTAAATACTCTGCAGGAATTTATAACCTTGTGTGAAATCTGGTTGTGTACCACCAATGTCATAATTAAAGGGGCCAAATTTCCCTTGATCTTTTGCCATATGAGAGATCATTGTACTATAAAAACATCCTGTAAGTTTCAGAACTCAAATCTTTCTCGTTAGTCAAAAAACTGATTATATCGAAGGCAGTCTACAAAAACCACAGCTTGTGGAATGTTCTACTCTATGATGTAATAGTGTGGATAAGCCCCGCCTCCACAGAAGATCATCAAAGCCTGCTTCTACAGCGCTGTCTGCTTAGCCCCACCCACACATTCTACATCGCTACCTGTTTAACCCCGCCCACTGATTCTACATCTCCGACTGTTTAGCCCCGCCCACCGATTCTACATCGCCGGCTGTTTAGCCCCGCCCACCAATTCTATATCACTGCCTGTTTTGCCCCAACCACCGATTTGACATCGCTACCTGTTTAGCCCCGCCCGCTGAGTTTACATCGCCGCCTGTTTAGCCCCGCCCACCAATTTTACATCGCCGCCTGTTTAGCCTTGCCCGCCGAGTATATATCGCTGCCTGCTTAGCCCTGCCCAGCGGTTTTACATCACCGTCTGCTTAGCAAGTATCGTGTATCGACGATAGTCAGAGATATCGCCTCTGGCTGATTCCTTTGACGATAACAAGTCTATTATTAGGCTAGTAATACTATCTCATTAATATTAGGGTTTATTTGTAGCAGTATATTTATTTTTCCGCGTTGTTACAGTGCTGCGCATTATAACCAATCACACACGATTATTCTGAGCTTATGAATGCAATGGCCAATCAGAGGAGTTCAGATGAGTTCCGTTGTTCAGTGCGCACTGACTCGTGAATTCTCTCATCATAAACAACAAAGTGCAGATGTACGTATAAGAGATTTATTAATCATACGGTCACTGATTATAACGGAAGTGTTTTTAAACGGCATAAACTCGCGCTAGACTGAGCTTGTGATGATGTTTTTTGGTAATGTAATGTTCTTTGCTCGTTTTCTGTATCTGGTTTTTGGAAATGTAAGCATTATAATTAGTAACTTATGGTGTTTCTATTAATGCGATCTCACAGTCTGATGATAGGACAATATGAAAATATCGCCAAACACTAGATTGAAACTAAAAGACCATGCTGTGAAACTTTTTATTGGATACGACAGTAATATAAACCCTAACTTATACTCAAAAAGGTACACATTTGTACCAATATGTACAACTATGAACTTCTTGGGGTAAATAAGGTACAAAGATGTCCTTTTAAGGGTACTATCCCAGTGACAAGCTGTTGTATTTCCTTCTTTCTTTCCTTCTGTTTTATAATCATATATAATAATATAATCATAAAGCATATTAAGAAAAAAGGTATGATTAAAAATAAAACCTGTCAATTAGACAAGGGTTAACTGAAAAAAAAACAGGTATAACGCTAGACATTCTGTTTTGAAATGATGGTTACGCCCCTCCCACAGCTATTCAAACAGAGCGTTCTGAGGAGGAGGGTTAAAACAGGACAGAAAATAGCTTATTACTTCTAAATAATGATGTTTCTTGATGTACAAATCTTGATAACATTATAAGTGGACCTCAGAAAACAGTACTAAATGAAAAACAGAGGCAGTTCATGACCCCTTTAAACTATTAGTCCACAGCAGGAATAATGGCATTATATCAGTCAGCCGCTCCTAAAATTACATTAAAATGTTAGATGTCATGATATCTAACCAAAAACACCAGCCTGGTTCCAACAGGCCACTAAACACTCGAACATGAACACAAGAAGATGAGATTCTGCTGCCCAATACACACGCACACACACGCACACACACACACTCGCACACACACACACACACACGCACACACACACACACACACACACACACACACACGCACACACACACACACACACTCGCACACACACACACGCACACTCGCACACACAAACAAACGCACACACACACACACACTGGCCGTAGTCATAGATACGGCACAGGATCATCACGGCGGTGTCCTGTTGCCATAGCGGCAAGTTACAGCTGATCCCGTGACATTCATCTATAAACCCTCCACTGATCTGCAGGTGAGACACGCAAACACACACACACGAGAGGACACTAGTGTGTGTGTGTGTGTGTGTGTGTGTGTGTGAGTGTGTGTGTGTGTGTGTGTGTGTGTGTTTATTTTATTTCCACTTGTTTAACACTTTAATGTATACAGCTTTCACTATTATTATTGATTCTTGTATGCTGTACATCATCTCTCTTGTATGGAGGGCTGAGGTGATCTGCCACTGAAGCACAATAAACAGAAAACAAACTGAACGAGCTGTGGGGCGTCTCCTGCTCT
>CM049875.1:147500-155000 GCA_027474115.1 Schizopygopsis malacanthus | reverse complement strand
ACAAACACCATCTGATTTACACAAACACAGTCTGATTTACACCATCTGATTTACGCAAACACTATCTAATTTACACAAACACCGTCTGATTTACACAAACACCGTCTGATTTACACAAACACCATCTGACTTACACAAACACCGTCTGATTTACACAAACACGATCTGATTTACACAAACACGATCTGATCTACACAAACACCGTCTGATTTACACAAACACGATCTGATCACAAACACGATACACAAACACCGTCTGATTACACAAACACCGTATTTACACAAACACCATCTGATTTACACAAACACGATACACAAACACCGATTTACACAAACACGATCTGATTTACACACAACACCGTCTGATTTACTACACAAACACCGTCTGATTTACACAAACACCATCTGATCTACACAAACACCGTCTGATTTACACAAACACGATCTGATCTACACAAACACAGTCTGATTTACACAAACACCATCTGATTTACACAAACACCATCTGATTTACACAAACACCATCTGATTTACACAAACACGATCTGATCTACACAAACACCGTCTGATCTACACAAACACCGTCTGATTTACACAAACACGATCTGATTTACACAAACACGATCTGATCTACACAAACACCGTCTGATTTACACAAACACCGTCTGATTTACACAAACACCATCTGATTTACACAAACACGATCTGATCTACACAAACACCGTCTGATTTACACAAACACCATCTGATTTACACAAACACCATTATTTACACAAACGCCATTGATTTCCAAACGCCATTGATTTACACAAACGCCATCTGATCTACCAAACACCGTCTGATTTACACAAACACCATCTGTTTACACAAACACGATCTGATCTACCAAACACCGCTGATTACACAAACACCATCTGATTTACAAAACACGATCTGATCTACACAAACACCGTTGACACAAAACACCGTTGATTTACACAAACACGATCTGATTTACACAAACACGATCTGATTTACACAAACACGATCTGATCTACACAAACACCGTCTGATTTACACAAACACCGTCTGATTTACACAAACACCATCTGATTTACACAAACACGATCTGATCTACACAAACACCATCTGATTTACACAAACACCATCTGATTTACACAAACACCGTCTGATTTACACAACGCCATCTGATTTACACAAACGCACTTAACATTTTTCCTTTATAACCAGAAGTGATGCTACCCAGCTTTATATCAAGCTGCTTTGACACAATTTGCATTAAAGTGCTATACAAATAATAGTGACTTGACTTGATGAAGCAATTAGAATTAAACCAGAAAGATGAATTAAGTTCATGCAGCGCTGTCTGTCTGTCGATCAGAGACTAACAGCAGCATCTGAGCCGTCTGACTGCATTCTCTCTCTCTGTATCTGAAGCTGTTATTTATCTTTGGTGCATCGAGGCGTATCTGGTCTTACTGTTGCCTAGTCAACCACCTCTGCCCATCTCTCTCTCTCTCATATTGTCTCTCTGTCTCTCTCTCTCATCACTGTCTCTCTCTCATCCCTCTCTCTCTCTCTCTCTCTCTCTCTCATCACTGCTGGCTGTGTTTGCGGATCCACGGATAACCAGCGGCCGCTGGGAATATGGTTTCCATGGCAACCATTGAAACCAGCCAGCAGATGAGATTGGAGTCATGTGACCGTGAGGTCAAACGAAGGCTCACTGATGCCATTCATTACCTGATGCATTACAGCTTAAAGTGCAACGACATGCAAAACTCAAAAGAATACATAGAAATTGTTTTGAAATGTGCAGGTCAGCGCTGAGGCTTAACCAGAGAAGCAGGTCAAGAGATCAGTGTAACATACGCTCACATGAACACAGAGATAAACATGTATTATAACAGCTCTAGACATCGAAACACCTTGTATTGGCTAGAAACATTGATAGATTCATTAATTTAAATAGTTATTTATTGCAGTGTAAATGATACTCCAGTGAATGAATCCCGTGTGCTTCGTGGCGTTTGATTATGTGCTCTAATGAGTTATGTACTGGCTCGCTAGTATAACCCACTAGACTAGCCATCTCTGAACGCGTGATGGTTTGACCACAAGCTCACATCAGACTGAGTACAATGGGAACGACTCGGCTCTAAAGCCGTCGTCTGCGCTGATTAGCCGTCTTACGGCGCGGGAACGAGCCTCCAGCTGTCGCGGGTCAGAACATCTGCGGAAGGACAGGCCGCGGGTCAAAGACCGGCAAAAGACGGGCGTTGGGTTAGCCGCTTACGGAGGGTGGCGGCAGCAGATGGATGTTAAATGAATCTTGTGTGTGAAAACCACACTAATGCTTAACAGCTGACCCGCTCCAGTTCTTCTACAAACACGCTGCAGCCTCGACCCGGAAGCACAGCGTCTGTCGCGAGCGTTCACACATTGGGCTTCATCAAACACGGTGTCTGCGTCTCAATATATGACCTGCTCCGAGTCGCTTCAGCAGCTGTACTTTACACTGATCTTCAGCACAAACCGACAACATCAAATTATGACAGAAATATATTACTGCTGTAAAACATAACGCTGCTTCACGATGCCATAGAAGAACTTTTTGGACTGAACGGTTCCATAAAGAACCTTTAAGCTAGGGGTGGGCGATATGGAAAAAATATGACATCACGATTTATTTTTAGAAATCATGATTTTATCACGATTCTTTGTCATGTTGGTTTTACTAGTTTGCAAGTTGTCTGAGCAGTATTCCTATTATAAAGCAGGTATTTAGGCCAAAGGGTCATTATTTTATCTTTCTTATTAAAAATAAGAAAAAATATACACATTACTAATATACAAACAGTGGTATATTTCCAGGTACAATAGATGTATTTAGCAGACCATTCAATGAACTGATTGAACAAAAGTAAAATTAACCCTTTAAGTTCCTGTAAAATTTGCCTAAAACGGCTAAAAAAGGCATACCCAAAGTAAATTGCATGCTGTTCTTGGGCCATTTGGATGAACTGATTGGTCTCATTTGAAAGGTGACACTCTGAGGTTTGTTTCTCAAGTAAAATTAAGTCTTACATATTGAGTAATAGCTTTGATACACACAAAAAAAGAAAAAAAGAATTCTGCCTGCATTTTTTTTGAAATATAAGCCTGAGATGACTATAGCTGGGAGGTATGAACTGGAAAATACATTGGGACACAGAATAAGCCTACCAAGCCAAATTTACCATTTGATAAACAATATATTAGAAAATGTGTGTTTTACAATGTTTATCTATTTTATGTCTAGAGCTTCCGAAAAAATTACACTTGGGAGACTCCAAGTGACACTTTGAACCAACGACACATACAATGCTTTTATTCTTGAAGCTTTAATGAATATCATTTTGGGCTTAATGAAAGGTTACACTTAGAGATATTCAATTTATCACCCAATTCACTGTCATATTGCTGAACATAGTAACTGAAGCATAAACACATTTGTGACTTTATTTATAGAATCCAAAATGTGTACATTTTTTAAATTACTATATATTTATAATTTATAATCTAATTTTTTTTTTTCCTATATTTCTATTTCTGTACATGGTACATTAGTTAATTTGTTTTTTTTTTTCTTATATTGGTGTTATATTGATCCCTACTGGATTCCTATGATGTCTGTATATCATGCATGTTGCATTATGTCAACAAAAAGTGGTCTGATAAAGACACTGATTGTACATGCTGAGTTCATTGTATCTTAAAATGGTTTACATAGTTGAAATCACAAGAATCTCAGCTTTCCGTGGATATATGACATGATCAACTTTTTTTTTTTTTTTATTACTTTTTTTGTGTGTGTCTGACAACTTCACCCTCTCACCACTAGGCGTCCCGCCGGCGGTACGCTGGAATCTTAAAGGGTTAAACACTATATAGACTGATTCTTAAAGCAACAGTAATAAAGTTTTCAGTCAAGAATAGTGAGAGATTTTTGAACGTTAAAGGAATAGTTCACCCAAAAATATAAATTATGCCATTTGTCTGTCGATTCTGTCATGGTGTTTTATAGAGATGGACCGATATATCGGTTTACCAATATTTAAGCATTTTACCATAATCGGTTTTGAAAAAAATAAAAAATAAATGTTAATTTGTCACACACTTATACAGAGTATAACTAGTAGTGAAATGTGTTCTCTGTATTTAACCCATCCAAGTGCACACACACCTGGAGCAGTGGACACACACACACACACACTGGAGCAGTGGACACACACACACACACACACACCTGGAGCAGTGGACACACACACACACACACACACACACACACACACACTGTTCACTCAGGAGAAGCTCCAGCACGTCCACCGCATGTAACTTTTAAAAAGATTCACTCGTTTGAAACACGCTAAACTATATTAACATTTATTTACTATAGAACCATTATTTTCCCAATAAACATCTCTATCAAAATTAATTATTTATTATCTCCGCAAGCGATCTCAGTTTGAGTATAGTTCTGTGTAAATAGATAAACCGCGCTGTCAGCAGTTTTCATAATTTAGAATGACAAAAACATTTTAATAATTCTGATAAAACGTGCCAGTTAAGAAATGCAATAAAATACGATGTTTTGTTTGTTATAGCTTATTTCAATATTCTAGAGAATATTATTCAGTGAATTATTATTATTCACTCTTTAGCGTATTAAACAGCTAATAAACCTAAAACTGTAGTTTGAAGTTGATATGACTTCTGTCCTTTATTTTCTCCATTTGAAAACATTAGACATTATTTTGCTTATTGTTAATATCAGTGTTGCTGATGATGCTTTTTATAAATAAAATGTTTTTATTGTTGTAATTTGAAGATTAAATTTTACATGAAAATATAAATTTTCAACAGTTTTTTGTTGTTAAGATGACTGAAAGAAGGAAAAAACAAAGTGAAGAATGGACTTCACGTACTTTATAACAGTAAATAAATATCGGTTCTGCAATATCGGTTATCGGGTACATAAACATACAAATAATCGGTATCGGTTATAAAATATCAATATCGGTCGATCACTAGTGTTTTATGTTTATACCATCATTTACTCAATAGTTGTTTTAAACCGAAGCGTGTTTCTTTCTTCTGCTGAACGTAAATATGCTATTTTGAGGAAAACCAAACCGTTGCTGATCCTCGGTGACTTCCAGATCTATCCCTTCTATCAAAGTCAATGTGGACCAGCAGCTGTGTGGTTACACACGCTCTTCAAAATATCTTATTTTGTGTTCAGCACGAGAAGAAATTAATACAGGTTAGGGACAACATGAGAGTGAGTAAATAATGAGTGTAGGGTGAACTATGCCTTTAATGACAGTCGGCTGCATGTACTGTCCCTTTAAGAGCTGCTCGCATCTAATACACAGCCACGCCTCGGCTGTTTACTTTCATTTTAGACACAACTAACTGAGTCTATATGTAAACCTTGTGTGCTTTCACCGTATTAGCTTAGTTCAGTAATCAGGCGCTGTTTGACAGGGTTTTAGTGCGTGCTTCCGGTGTATGCGCTCAGAAAAAGCGCGCGAATGAAACGTGTAACCGGCAAGGCTTGTGTGCACATAATGCACTTCTGTGATCGCTAATAAGTGCAGAGTCCTGTCTACCGCTGTATGTGGTGTTGCACACTATATAGAGACGGAGGCACCAGAACTGTGCTGTAGCACGGTACTAGCATATTTCTTCAAAAGCAGATCGTGGAGACATTTTTATCATCCACAATAAAAAACCGTCGTATCGCACTCCCTAACTTTAAAATCAAATCAAATCACTTTTATTGTCACATCACCACAACACAAGTGCCTTGGTGAGTGAAATTCTTATGAGCGTGCTCCAGACAGTGCAAAAAACAAAAACAACAGTTTACATATGGACAGTACATATTTACAAACTGTACAGAAGACAATGTGCAAAATACACATACATATACTCAGTACACTTAGTGTACTATAAAGACATACTTAATTATCAACTACACATTATACACCGTATGGGCACATCTACATTATGTACACTATCTATATATTATGTAGTCTATACATAGTAATAATGTGAGGTGCAACAGATTATAAATTAACAGCAGATTGGTTGAGCAGCAGATAGATGTGCAAAGGTGCAACAGATTATTCATATCAGTGTCGTGGATGTGCATTGTATGGTGTCATGATAGCAGATAGGTTGTGTTAGTGCAGTGTGTGCGTGTAGTCCAGTTGAACGGTGTTAAAGTGCAGTGCATGGCATGTTGTGTGAGTGGGAGTGTGATGTAGGTGAGTTATTTGTGACTGTTCATTAGCCTGATAGCCTGAGGGAAAAAGCTGTCCCTCAGTCGGCTAGTGCGGGATCGGATGCTGCGGAAACGTCGCCCTGAGGGCAGCAGAGAGAGCAGTCTGTGGGACGGGTGGCTTTAACCCATCAGAAAGAGCTTTGTGTCGAATGAAGGTTCTTCAGATTATAAAGAGACGGTTCTTTAAAGACTGGTTCTTCTACGCATCGCTCTGGAACCTTATGTATACAAAAATATAATATATTAATGATACTAATATTATTAAGCAATTACAGACCCAACATATTTTGGGAAATGATCTGTTGTAAATTAAAACGGTTAAATTATCATATGAAGCATGATTAAATAGTTTAATTAATTAATTTCATTAGATGCTAAATTTGTAGAAAATCATATAAAACTGAATCCAGAAAAAAAATATATATAAAACAGAGAAATTAGCGAAAAATAAAATGGATTTAATAAGGCACTAAATTAAAATGTATTCATAGGAAAAATTGCTAATATAAAAAAGCATTTAAATAATTGAACAAAAAGTCCAGAAAAAGTGTAAAATGTTTGTAGACTTTAAACGCCGTCCTTCTATCAGCACACTGAAGAAATTAATAATTTAAAGGCATTAATTTATGTTAGCTACATTTATAATAAACACATTTAGTTGACTAGCAATACATTGTTATGGGTCAAAATTATCAATTTTTCATTCATGCCAAAAATCATTAGGATATTAAGATCATGTTCCATGATGTAAATATATCAGAACTTAACTATTGATTAGTAATATGCATTGCTAAGTACAACTTTAAAGATTATTTTCTCAATATGTTTTGCACCAGATTTTAAAATATTGTCCAAACCATACATCAATGGAAATATTATTATTCATCTTTCAGATGATGCATAACTCTGAATTTCTCAATATTGACCGTTATGACTGGTTTTGTGCTCCAGGGTCATATATATATATATATATATATAGTGCACATAAATCAGAAATGTAATATGCAGCTATTCATGAATACGCTTCGAATATTTAATTTCAGCAAACGTCAGATCCAGGGACGGTTAGACCCTCAGTAGAAGCGGTTCTTCTGACCCCTGATCACGAGATCTTTCTCCAGCGCTCGCTAACTCTCAAACCAGCAGAAGCCCCCCCCCCGTCCTTCATGC
>CM049875.1:105000-145000 GCA_027474115.1 Schizopygopsis malacanthus | reverse complement strand
TTAATACAACAGGTCAATAAACAATAAGCTAATATCAAGAGACTTAAAGTTTAGACGCCATATTGCCTGTTTTTGCTCAATTTCGCCGACAAAAAATAATTCCAAACAGCCACAGCGCTGTTTTGCGTCTCTGAGCAACATGACAGTGATTCGTTCCTGAATGATTCAATGAATCGTTTAAATGATTCGGTTCAGTCGCAATGACTCACTTGTTAACAGTGACGTGTTCCCACTTGCTGGCAGTTTAATTTCACTTTTAAAGTCTATTTTCGTTTTTAAAACAATTTTAAATATCAGTATTCAATGTTTTATGTTTAAAATATCCAAAAATATGCATTTGTAACTGGTTAAAGCACTCCATATCCCTCTAAGCTGCATTAAACTGTGTGTAAATACATCTAAATGCCACTTCAGATGCAACTTCTGCAAAGATTAATTTTGATAATACTGGTTTAATTTGTTTGGTAACAGCCTAAATGTGTATTATCTTAATTTACTGATTATAAGTTACAATTTGACTCAAAAGATGTACACTTTTAGAAAAAAATGCTTTATTAAAAGGTAAAAATAAATTTAAACTTAAATGAAAAGATTAATTTTAATCACTGATGTGAACTGTCCAAACAGAATATGACGAATATCAGAAACTGCAGCTGTCCACGGTAGTCAGATATCAGCACAATAACACACTCGGCAAAATATCGTCCAATTATCGTTATCGCAAAAATATCAAGATATCATCGCACACCCCTAGTGTGTATGCGTGCGTGCGTGCGTGAGTGAGTGAGCGTGCATGCATGCATGCGTATGTGTGTGAGTGTGTGTGTGTGTGTGTGGGCATGTTTATGTGGTTTATGAGGACACAAACTTGTATAATGACATGGGTATGACAGGTATTACAAGGAGAAGGTGATTTATGAGGACATTTTCAGTGTCCCCATAATTTAAAACGCTTATAAAT
This sequence comes from Schizopygopsis malacanthus, assembly GCA_027474115.1. Taxonomy (NCBI): domain Eukaryota; kingdom Metazoa; phylum Chordata; class Actinopteri; order Cypriniformes; family Cyprinidae; genus Schizopygopsis; species Schizopygopsis malacanthus. The sequence continues at coordinate 144,039 of CM049875.1, read as the reverse complement.
CATACAGAGTGAGTTTTTTTGGGGGAAAGTTGAAATGCACCGTCTCCTGTGAGGGCTAAGTTTAGGTGTAGGGTAGGTGTAGGGCAATAGCACATACAGTTTGTACAGTATAAAAACCATTACGCCTATGGAGAGTCCCCGTAAACCATAAAAACCAACATGTGTGTGTGTGTGTGTGTGTGTGTGTGCATGTGTGTTTAATGGATGCAATATTTCAGCAGAGTTTGTGTTGATAAAGCGGCGCTGTGGTAGTTACAGCAGGAGTGAACCACAGTAAATCTCTCATATATCACACATTACAGTAAGAACAGTGCTTTCTGAGCTCGTTGTGCTGCGAGACACAGACGCTCGATCACAGATGCAATTATAGGAAGAGAGAAATCACATTTAACATTCAAAATCACTGATACGACGTTCTGCCGAAGCCCTTCCAAAGATGCCAAATATTATCCTAGTAATACTGTAATAACTACGATAACAGCCGTAATCACTGCACTGAAGAAATGAGTTCCTCCAGCAAGCATCGAAACATTCTTGATACATTTATACTTTTTTTCTAGGAAATGTATCAAATAAAGTATCAAATTATCATTTGTATCAAATGATGTAATGTATCAAATTCATGCTTAAAACAAGGATATGCCATTGAGGTCAGAGAATTACTCACTGCTAAAAATGCTTTTCTTACTTAGATTTGTGTCTTGTTTCCAGCCAAAATACATAAAGTCTTCAAAATCAAGAAGGATTTTCTGGACAAGTCCAAATTATTGTCAAATTTAAGTGAGTTCAAGCAAAATAATCTTGTTTTCTGTTTGAAATGAGATTATTTTGCTTGTTTAAAGCAGAATTTCACTTAAATTTGACTTAAGAAAAGCATTTTTGTTTCCTTTTGAATTAAGTATTCTTTATTTGTTCTTGTTTTAAACATAAACTCAAGACTTCTTACCTTTATTTCACATCTCAAGTATCTAGATTTAAGACTCTTCAGATATTTGTGCTATAAAACAAGTCAAAAATACTAAGTAAGAAAGTCATTTTTAGCCGTGGAACGATAGCATGGTTATTATTTCTTTATGAACATTACTCTGACATCTTCGTGTTTTGAGGTCTTCATCTCGAGGTCTCTCTGGTCGCCGGACACTGAGGGACGACGCATGGATTGATGGCACCTGCTCTTGTGAATGAAGTCTGTATTTTAAAGCCAAAAGATCAATATTAAAGAGCAAATGAGGAACATCTGCTCCTAAGCTTCATGATGTGACCCTACAGAAGGAGTCCCATCTGCCGAGGTCAGAGGTCAAACCAGTCAGAACACAAACCGGACGAACGCTGTTGTCCTTCTCGTCACTGAATCTGTTGAGTTTATACGTGAGCTGCTGTAAATGAGCGCTAACCAACACTTTCTGCATTTATCACTTCGGGTAGAGAGAGTATTGATTTTAATTTCACAGCTTATTATGGAAGCCTGTTTCCACCACTGGATAAAAAAACTAATTATAAAAAAAAAGGTTATTGCGACTTTTTATCTCACAATTGCAAGATAAAAAGTCAGAATTGCGAGAAAAAGGTCAGAATTGTGAGAAAAAAGTCTGAATTGCGATATTAAAAGTCAGAATCGCGAGAAACAAACATGAGGCATCATCGCCCTCAGCAGACGTTCTGGCACACACACACACACACACAGACGCACACACACACACACACACACACACACAGAGCAATTCTACTTATATTCCCAAAAGCATTACACGCTCTGTCTATCTTCTCATCATCTCTCGCTCCTGTCTGTCAAACCGCTCCGGACCAATCAGATACGGATCGGAAACACAAGCACCAATCACAGAGAAGCCCCTGCGCTTTCAGGTCAAGTCATGGGAGAGATGAATGCACTCAGTCTGAGCCAAACTCACCGGTCTCACCGCTAACCCACAGCACAGCGTGATCAGCTCTAATCTGCTTAAACCTGCGCCTCTTAAACACCGGCTCACCTGAGCATCACCATCACATCAGCACATGAGCCGTGCAGCAGGAGAGACTACAGACGGAGAGACTACAGACGGAGAGACAACAGACGGAGAGACTACAGACGGATAGACTACAGATGGAGAGACTACAGACAGATAGACTACAGACAGATAGACTACAGACGGAGAGACTACAGACGGAGAGACTACAGACGGAGAGACAACAGACGGAAAGACTACAGACAGATAGACTACAGACAGATAGACTACAGACAGATAGACTACAGACAGATAGACTACAGACGGAGAGACTACAGACGGAGAGACTACAGACGGAGAGACTACAGACGGAGAGACTACAGACGGAGAGACTACAGACGGAGAGACTACAGACGGAGAGACTACAGACGGACAGACTACAGACGGACAGACTACAGACGGAGAGACTACAGACGGAGAGACTACAGACGGAGAGACTACAGACGGAGAGACTACAGACGGAGAGACTACAGACGGAGAGACTACAGACGGAGAGACTACAGACGGAGAGACTACAGACGGAGAGACTACAGACGGAGAGACTACAGACGGAGAGACTACAGACGGAGAGACTACAGACGGAGAGACTATAGACGGAGAGACTATAGACGGAGAGACTACAGACGGACAGACTACAGACGGACAGACTACAGACGGAGAGACTACAGATGGAGAGACTACAGACGGAGAGACTACAGATGGAGAGACTACAGACGGAGAGACTACAGACGGAGAGACTACAGACGGAGAGACTACAGACGGAGAGACTACAGACGGAGAGACTACAGACGGAGAGACTACAGACGGAGAGACTACAGACGGAGAGACTACAGACGAAGAGACTACAGACGGACAGACTACAGACGGACAGACTACAGACGGAGAGACTACAGACGGAGAGACTATAGACGGAGGACGATGGGGTTTAATACATGCATATCATGAGGAATACATCACACACAGCACTCAGAGCACGTGATGCAGTTGCTAGGTGGTTTCTTACAGATGTTCTGCTGTGTTTAACACAGTTTGTTGTTCGCTGATAATCATGATTTAGTAAATGAACAGTGTTTCTGAAATGATATCGATACACGTACAGAAGCTGGAAACTCGTCTCTTCTTCATTTATTCATGATTCTATTCTAGATGAAGCGTTTGCTGTATTCCTCATTTACATAAAAGCATCTATTAAGATAAAACTGAATAATCTATTCTCTCGTCAAAAGCCTTTTATTGTGATATTCTTCTGCAAACTTTGTAAAGCTAGTGTGGATGAACTGCCGTGATTTGACGTGATATGAATCTCGGGTTATATCTGAAGAGTTAATGCAGAAGACTCACGAACACAGTTTGATCCCATTCAGAGAATTTGGCAGGATTTTAACCCATGCTGATGTCCACAAATAACCACAGCTGAGATCATCATGAGACGCCCATGAGTGTGTGTGTGTGTGTGTGTGTGTGTGTGTGTGTGTGTGTGTGTGTGTGTGTGTGTGTGTGTGTGTGTGTGTGTGTGTGAGAGTGTGAGTGTGAGTGAGAGAGAGTGTGTGTGTGTGTGTGTGTGTGTGTGTGTGTGTGTGTGTGTGTGTGTGTGTGTGTGTGAGTGAGTGAGTGTGTGTGAGTGTGTGCGTGTGAGTGTGTGCGTGTGTGTGTGTGTGTCTCTGTGAGTGTGTGCGTGCGCGTTTGCTTTTGTGTGTGTGCATGAGTGTGTGAGAGAGTTTGTGAGTGTGTGTGTGTATGTGTGTGTGTGCGTGTATGTAACAAACACAGAACAAGAATCAAGCAGCAAGGTGAATAAAAAACTGCAATTACACACACACACACGCGCGCGCGCGCACACACGCGAGCACACACATACACGCGCGCGCACACGCACACACATTCTCGCTCTCTCTCTCTCTCTCTCACACACACACGCACGCACACACACACAAGCGCGCACACACACACACATATATAACAACACCTGGCAACCACTCATATATTATTGTACTGTTTCTTCACAATTACAGTCCCCCCCCCCCCCAGCTCATTATAGCAGAATTAAAGATCAGGTTCAGTCTGTGTGTGTATGAATCTCGTGCAGATGCTATTCTCTGTGCTGCTAGTATTTGGTTTTTATTACCAGACGCGTCGGTTTAGTGCATCAGGCGCAGACGGGCTTTGTTCGCCGAGTCCCGGTGAAGCTGCTCAGTCATATTCCTTTATATTTCACAGTTATGATCATCCACGACCGAAAACACACGCCGCTTCCAGCGCGAGAGGCGAAGGTTTGAGACGCGGATCCGGAACAAAGGCGCGACCGAACCACGAGCACAATAATCATAACCATCAATAACTCTGCGAGCGCGCGGGGAGCGCAGGTAGATCCGGGGGTTCTGCGCGAGCACGTATAACACCAGCGCGTGATCACTTCTCAACATACACAACAAACGCTCGCGTTTACCTGCGCGAAGGTGCCTTTGAAGGAGACTCGCGCATCATATTCCGTTCAGACCGAGCCTCCGGAGCTTCTCGAGCTCGTGATGTCATCGATGCTCGCAGCGTCTCCTCCTCGGTACCACCCCCCCCCCTCCTCCTCCTCCTCCCAGAGATGACGTCACTCACCCGCTCCTCCAGACACAATGTAGGGTCTTTGCTTTTCGATTAACAATCCTAGAAATGTGACACATTGACTCAGATATTTCACACATTGGGGAAATGTCCATTTATAACACATTGCATGTTAGTAGTTAAAAACTGTTTAAGACATGGAGATAAATGGTGTTGAAATATTTTAATTCTGAATTTGCAAACACATTAATTAGACATGACATTTTAAACTAGATGGATGTAAAATTTGTTTTTATAGTGTATTTTTTAAAAACATCAAATGTCTCTTCCCGAGTTCGAGTCCCGCTTCCATCTCAAATACTGCCCTGTCCTAATAACAGGCGAGAATATAAAGATGGATCTCTCACACTGGATCAGATCGTGTGTTTGTGAGAGATGACTGCAGAGGGAACAGAAACACAAGAACTCCTCTCGTGGTTTCTCTCAGAGATAACGGCGTGTGTTCGGTGTTTCTCTGCACTGCTCGCCGGAGTCTGGCGCCCTCTGGCGGCCGCGGACGGAACTCGAGTCCCGCTGCTGTGCTCGAGCTCGGAGGAAAGGCCCGGGGTCCGAGCGGAGAGGCATCGGGTGTCAGAACGGGCTCCGTTGTGTTATTCTCGGACCCGAGGCCAGCTGGGTCACTCGGGAGCTCAGATGACCCGCAGATGCGTTTACAGACTCGGAGCTAAGAGTTATAATGAAAATATATTTATTCGTGACAAAAATGCATCTTTTACAGCAAATCCGTCGTCTCGAACCCTAACCGACCAGCATACATAGTTACGCTGAAAAACACAACAATACAAACCATCACAGAAATCGTACTGGGCTCCATTAAAATACATTATAAACCATTGGCTTTTTCCAGTAAAACGTTACAAAATCATGTTTGTTGTGTGTTTTGGGCATTTTTCCATCACACACCAGTACACACCATTATAGCTTCCTTTAAACCAGTACAATTCACATTATAACCATTAAACCATTACATGTCTATGGTCTTTCAGGAGGGTGAATAAAGAGCATTTAAGGGATTTCATTTATAAACACATCAGGTCTGTCTGGAAATCCATCCCATGGCGAAGCAGTGTTGTGACATTACAATTAAAACAGTAGAATTTACTTTATTTAGTTAGTAATTTGCCTAGCTAGCAAATTTCACAAAGAATTGCAAGAAACACAAGAAACACATTGATTTATATGTGATCCTGGAGCACAAAACCAGTCATAATGGTCAATTTTATGAAATTAAGATGTGTGCATCATCTGAAAGATTAATAATATTTCCATTGATGCATGGTTTGGACAATATCTGAAAATCGTGCAAAAACATATAAATATTGAGAAAATCACCTTTAAAGTTGTTCTTAGCAATGCATTTTATTAATCAATAATTAAGTTTTGATATATTTACGGTACAAAATATCTTCATGGAACATTATCTTAATATCTAATGATTTTTGGCATTAAATAAAATGTATAATTTTGAGCCATACAATGTATTGTTGGTTATTGCTACAAATATAGCTGTGCTGCTTATGACTGCTTCTTTAATCCAGGGTTAGGTGCACCCAAATTTTTATATAGATGGGACTAACTAACAATCTGATTTTTTTATTTGAAGCACAATAGAAAGACTGAAGTTGTATTTAAGCAGAGATTTAAACTTAAAACATCTCAAGTAAAATCTAAATTAAGTACTCCGATCACTTTTATTTTACTTTAAAACTTTCTTGATCTTTGTCCTTGGCTAGTGGCCACACTTTACATCAACATCTTCCAGCTTTACACGAAGATCTTCCACTGTGTCTGATCCTAGTGCAGTGCTTCTCAACCCCCCCCCCCTTTCAATCCTGCGCCCCATCCCACCACAGACTACCAAATTATTAATAATAATTACACTAAACATAATGAAAAAAAAAGTATTTACAGTTTTTATAACATAAAAGATACAGGCCTTTAGTGTTATGTTAGAAGCTTTTTATACTCATACCTTTTCTTGTGCTTCATTTAAATGTTTAGTTTTGAAATGTTGTATGCCATGTTTATTTCCAGAGCTGTCTGTGTGTGTGTGTGTGTGTGTGTCTAATCGTCTGTGTGTGTGTGTGTGTGTGTGTGTGTGTGTGTGTGTGTGTGTGTGTGTGTGTGTGTGTGTGTGTGTGTGTGTGTGTGTGTGTGTGAGAGTGTGTGTGTGTGAGTGTATGTATGTGTGTGTGAGAGTGTGTGAGTGGTGTGTGCGAGTTGGGGGGGGTGTGTGCGTGTGTTATGTGATGAGAAAGTGCACCTGTGTGAGCAGTTCTGCAAGACAAGAACGAGAGAACGTGCGCGTGTGTGTGTGACAAAGGTGTGTGCCTGTGTGTCTGAAGATATTCTGAAGAATGTAAGAAACAAAGTGTGTGCGTGTGTCTGAGTGAGTGAGTGAGTGTGCAGTGTGTGTGTGTGATTTTTCTCCTGTGTGACAGTGGAAGTCAACGTTTCCCCAAAACAGCCCGATTACAAACTTTCTTCAGAATATCTTCCTTTCTGTTCAGAACAAACACATTCATACAGGTTTGGATCTACTTGAGGATGATGACAGATTTTCATTGTTGGGAGCTCTGTCCCTTTAAGGTGCATCTAATGTTCCCAGGGAACACACATACTAATGAAAATGTATAACCTGAATGCAGTTGTAAGTCGCTTTGGATAAAAGCGTCTGCTAAATGCATAAAAATGTAAATGTAAATCTAAGAAATACTGACTGAAGGGGTGTGAAAACTTATGCAATTTTGTATTTGTACCTTTGTAATATCACAAACGAACATTGTAGAAATGTGTTCAAATCAAATCCACTGTAGTAAAATAAATACATATCACTGAAAACTAATCTCTTCTGTCACTATCTGACTTTATCCTAAAATAAAACAGACCTCCAGGACGACTGACCCCCGAGCCGCGGGTTCGATTACACGCTCCGGACCCTGAAATAAACACGCTATTAATATCTGCTCGCCTGGAGATCGTGTTTCTGTCGTACAAACACCAGCGTGCTCTGCGAGAGTCAACAGACAGATACGTTAAACATCATAAAACCAGCCATAACGGTGCATTTTCAGAAACTGAGAGTTATGCATCATCTGAACGCTGAATAAATAATATTTCCATTGATGCATGGTTTGGACAATATTTGAAAATGGTGCAAAAACATCTAAATATTGAGAAAATCACCTTTAAAGATTGTTCTTAGCAATGCATATTACTAATCAATAATTCAGTTTTGATATATTTACGGTACAAAATATCTTCATGGAACATGATCTTAACATCCTAATGATTTTTGGCATATAAGAAAAATTATTATTTTGACTCATATTGTTGTGTATTGCTATAAATATACCTGTGCTGGTTATGACTGCGTCTGTGCTCCAGAGACACATATACTGTAAATAAAGTCTAGTTTTTCACTACAATAGAATTAAACTGGATCCAGTTAATGGCGCTGATTAAAAGTCATTAAAAGCTCGTTCAACAGCGGTCCAATTACTCCATATTTATGTGTCCAAACGAAACACTAACCTCTGATCCGGAGTCTCCAGACAACCATAATCAGCTTTCAGAGAGAAATATCATATTTCATATTTCACCCCTGAATCACTTCTTCAAAGCTGTTCAAGTTCGGCCGAAAAACATTGTTAAAATCCTCCCGTTAGACACAATATTATATTTTTAATAAATGATAGCATATCTTTATAACCATAATCAGCTTTCAGAGAGAAATATCATACATCATAGGAAGCATATAGACAACATAAATAATTATTCAATTCCATTTTCTTGGTTCTGGGGTGAAATATTGACACGCACATGATTTATGAGATGCTTTTATGTATCGCTTCTAATAATTCTGAAATCAAGACATTTTCCAGACAAGCAAAAATTGTCTTTTAAATTTTTTTTATAAAAAAAAAGTCAAAATTGCATTATTCTGCCAATTAATAATTTTCTGTTAGAAATAAGATTATGCTTAAAAACAGATTTGTTCTTGATTTAATGCATTTTAAGATATTTTGTAGACTTAAAATCTAATTAAGTACAGTATGTTTACCAGCATGTACATAACATTAGTTGAAACCCTTACACCAGAATCTCTTAATTATTAACCCATGCATGGAAATATTAGTTTTATGAAGCAGCACGCAGAAATTAAGATATAAACTCATTTAAAGAACGCGTGTTACATTGTGAAGCTAGAACTTGCATAACGACTGGATGATGAAAAGTCCACAATCAAAGGGGAGGGACCGGGTCGGAGGGAGCGGGGGGGGGGGGGGTTAAAGTGCCAAGTTCTGCATATTAAAGTCCATCCCCAGATAAAGGAAAACAAGACTCAAGACATGTTGCTTGTCAAGTAAACACGAGACTAGAAAACAAGACTGAAATACTACGAACGAACCCACTTTACGCCGTGTGTACGGCTAGCATTGGCACCAAAGTCCTCACCGAGAAACATAAACGTTTAATACGAGACCGCGCATTAATGCTCTGATCGTAGCAGACCCTAGAAGAGAAAGAGTATCGAGATTCCTGGAAGATCGCGCTAACGTCATGGAGTCAGTGCAGCTCGATGAAGGCCTCCATCTCCTCCGAGATCAGCCCTTTGTAGGGTAGTCTGTGGCTCTCGATGGCGCGGGCCGCTAGACACTGTAGCGTGACGTAGTTTAGCGGGTGTAGCGCGTGCCGCCCGCTGCTTTGCTCGTCTAGAAGATCGTACGCCGTCTTGCGCCGCGCGTTCGTGGTGTCGAAGTGCGCTCCGGCCCGGACGAGCAACGCCATGATGTCCGTGCAGCCGTTAGCGGCAGGCGATATGCAGCGGCGTGTTGTTCTCACAGTCGCGCGAGTCCACGTCAGCGCCGCACTCCAGCAGCAGACTCGCGACCGAGAGCGACGGGAAACGGCCTACAGGGTAACGGCCCACCGACGTGGTGTCCTTGTCCACGGCCATGTGCAGCGGCGTGTAGCCGGTCCGCGCGCGCGGGTTGAGCTTCAGCAGCCGGTAAACGGTCTGCCGCTTCTGGTGCTCTTGCTCCGGAGCGCCCTCCAGCTTCTCCAGGAGGAACAGCAGGTGCAGGATGATGCAGAGCGCTTTGGTGAAGTGCGGCGTCTCCGGAGGACTGTCTCGCTGCGCCACGGCACGCTCCACCTCGCGCACGCTCCTCCCCAGAACACACATCAGATCCTGCGGACCAGAACCAAACGGTTTACCAACATGCTCTCCTACAAATAAAGCAGCTTCACCGTGCCATAGAACAACCTTTTTTAGGCTAAACGGCTCCGTAAAGAGCTTTTCTGATTCACTAAATTAAGTTTTGACTTAAGACTGAACCAGAAATGGCTCTTCTATGGCATCGCCATGTGTGTTACACACTTATACAGAATCTGCTAAACAGTTGACCAATCTAAGTGGGGTTATACAAAATACATGTTATTGTTTATATAGTACTGACCTGATTATGATATTTCACATAATATATTCATAAAAACAGCCCGGTTCTTAATGATTCTTCACACTGTGTTGTTGTCTGAATGATGCACAGCGGTGTTTATTACTTCAGTGTAGGGGTCGACCGATTATCGGCGCCGATATTAAGCATTTTACCGATTATCGATATCGGCCATTTTCAAAACATATTTGCCGATAATTTTTTATTATTATTATTTGTTTTTTTTTATAATGCAAACAAACATACTATTTACAGGTGACATTATTTATTGGTGAATAAATAATACAGGTGAAACTATTTAATGTTTAAATGCACTATTTGGATTTTAATACAATTAAATGTTGTTGTTATTAACAGTTTTCAGAATTAAAGACATGTTTAAAAGCATTTAAAGAACGTTTTTTGTCAGAGCTCTTGTTATTATTAATTTTGGCATTAATTTTCATTTTTACACCAGACACGTATATCGGTTCAAAATATCGGTTATCGGTCTACTTGATCTGTAATAATCGGTATCGGCCCTGAAAAACACATATCGGTCGACCCCTACTTCAGTGATCGTTGTTTATGAGTCTCTTGTTTGTCTGCTGTAAAATACCTACTAATTCTTTGGTTTAAAGCATTTTTTAACCCTTTCCAGCGATGAGTGTATGATGTTGAGATGCATGTTTTCACACCGAGGACGACTGAGAGACTCATACGCAGATATTACAGAAGATTAAAACACTCACTGATGCTTCAGAAGGAGAAATCCATGTATTAAGAGACGGGGCGTGAATAATTTTGAACAATTGAGATGTGTATATTTTTCTTATTTTGCCTAAACAAACATCATATATTTTTAAATTTAGTACAGCCCTTCAGAAGCTACTGACATGTTTCCCAGAAGACAAAATAAGTCAAATTTACCCTGCTCGTCAAATTCAAAAGTTTTCACCCCCCCCCCCCTCGGCTCTTACAGCATTGTAATAATTTATCTAGATCAAAGCCCTCCAACACACCTGCCTGTAATTATCAAGCAGCCCCGAACACCTTGATTAGCTGCTTCAGGTGTGTTTGATTAGGGTTGGAGACTCAGATCTAGATAGACTCGTGTGTGTTTGTGTGTGACGCTCATTTTGATGCTTTGGGTGTATTCACACCAGGACACAATGTTGGTCCGGACCCAATACAATGGTGATTGTTTTGGTTTGTTTGGTGCGGTTCGCTTTCACACTGCTCTTTTTGCAAAACCAGAAGTTGTACACAAAAGCATGTGTGTCTCTCTGTGTGTGTGTGTGTGTGTGTGTGTCTGTGTGAGTGTGTGTGTGTGCGCGAGTCTGTGTGTGTCTCTGTGTGTGTGTGCGAGTCTGTGTCTGTGTCTGTGCGCAAGTCTGTGTGTCTCTCTCTGTGTGTGTCTGTGTGTGTGTGTGTGTGTGTGTGTGTGTGTATCTCTCTCTGTGTGTGTGTGTGTGTGTGTGTGTGTGTATCTCTCTGTGTGTCTGTCTGTGTGTGTGTGTATGTGTTTGTGTGTGTCTGTCTGTGTGTGTCTGTGTGTGTGTGTGTGTGTGTGTGTGTGTGTATCTCTCTCTCTGTGTGTCTGTCTGTGTGTGTGTGTATGTGTTTGTGTGTGTCTGTGCGTGTGGGTGTGTTTGTGTGTGTGCGCGCGAAGGTCATCCCTTCAACCGTACCAGAGTTCGCTCTTCAGCTGGGTCTGGGTACGGTTGACGCTCCGCACCCGATCCAAACAAGGCAGGTGTGAATACACCCTTCTGGCAACGCTGGGCTAAAGTGGTCACGTACCTGGAAGCTGACCCGAGCGACCCGGCCCTTGGCTCGGTCCTGCAGCACGAAGGAGAAGAGCTCGGCGAAGGAGAGGAAGCTGCTGGCCGTCATGGGGCTGAGCGGGTCCAGGTTGCTCTGCTGCATATCCAGAGCGTACTTCCACAACTTGATGCAGCGCTCAAAGTTCCCCGAGTCGGCGTAGACGGCCCCTCGGTAGCGGATGTAGTAGGACGTGTCCGGGTGCGAGGGCCCGAGGATGCGCTCTCGGATCAGCAGCGCCTGCATGCGCATCTCGTCCGGGTCGGTGATCAGCGCCTCCAGCTCCTCAGCCGTCGCCGCCTCACAGGCGCAGTCGTACGCCAGAACCGGCGGCCCTGGGGCCGGTTTGTCCAGAGTCTTCTCACCCGCCTGCCGCAGCTCCATGGCTCTCCGCCAGTAGCGCATGGCCCCCAGCAGATCGCGCTTCTTGTCCACGAAGGTGGCCCCCAGCAGCTCCAGCGCGTCGATGCGCTGCTCCAGGGCGGAGCGCGGCTGGTGCACCAGGTACTCCACGATGTTGGTGTGTCCGGTGACGCTAGCGGCCAGCAGCGGGGTCATGCCGTACCCGTCCCGCTCCACGCACGCGCCGCACTTCAGCAGCATCTTCATGATCTCCAGGCTGCCGGACTCGGCGCAGTCGTGCAGAGCCGTGTTGCCCTTCACGCTGCGGCGGTTGACGTCGGCCCCGCGCTCCAGCAGGAAGCGCGCGATCTCCTTGTGGCCCTTGTAGCAGGAGATCATCAGGCAGGTGTGTCCGTGCCGGTTGGCCACCTCCATGTCAGCGCGGTGCTCCACCAGGTAGCGCACGATGTCCAGGTGTCCGTCGAAGCAGGCGGCGCGGAGCGGTGTGGAGTTGGTCAGGGTGGTGCTGTTCACCGACGCTCCATGTTTGAGGAGCGTCTTCACCACAGATAAGTGCCCCGCGGCGGAGGCGGCCCACAGCGGCGGAGCGCCCTCGATCGTCTCGCCGTCGAAGTTGACGGATCCGCCGAGCTCCACGCCTGCCTTGCAGTGCTCCAGCAGGTACTCCACCACCTCCAGGTGTCCATGACGCGACGCGATCAGCAACGGCGTGCCGCCCTGCGTCTTCTCCTCCGCCAGCGTCTCCAGCTCCTCAGGACTTTTGTTGCTCAGCAACTTCTGGATGAGTTTGAGTTTACCGTCTCTCGCGGCGTTAAACACCGCGGTGCTGATATCCATCGCGTCGCCGCGGGGCGTCTTCGAGCGTCCGTTAAAGCGCGTCCGTGTTCGCGGGCGTGAGAAGCGCGCGTCGCTTCTTATTTAGTGAGGAGCGCTCCCCGCTTTGCATTATACTGCCATTTTAAGGCTCTTGTCGAAATGGCGTCGATGTTGCCTGACAGCTCTGTTTACCAGTGGCGCTCGGAACGCTGGGTAAAGAAGTCCGTGCGTCGTGTCAGCGCACAGCGAGAGCAGCGCAAAGAACTATATTAACCACCGGGCGCCACAAGGACCGGTCAAACGCGTCGCGCGAAGGCTTGTAGAAAATGTAGTCCATAAACACAGCATTTACTCTTGGTGGTGACTTCACAGAACTACATTGCCCATCCTGCACTGCGCGAAACTCAGGCTGCGTGATGTAAACACGGAATGTATGAACAACTCGTCTGGCATGTGTGAAGTCACTGTGATATTTTACTGTACCAAGAATGTATTTGTATGCGTATGAGTCATATTTAAATGCTTTTAGAAATATGTCAGTAAAGTGCTTCGTGGTTTTATTCTGTTTGACATGTAGACCTGCTGTCACCGAAACGAATGCATTTAACTGTATTCATGTTATTACTTTTCTCTTAATATAATAAGTCGAAGTTATTGTACATAAATATAAAGTTAAGTGACAAATTCATGTTCAGACCATTATTCAAAGATAACCTTAACATGACCCTGCTTTATTAAACACTAGATGGAAATTCAAACACTTGTATTGTGTTAATTATTATATTATATTAAACAGCATAAAAGATCTATAATCGTACCATATAATAACCTTTGTTAAAAAGATATATCAAAACACCACCATATAAGCATGCTGAGCTCGCTAAAGCGCGTGCACGTGTCCCGATGCACAGATATTATAGTTTATTTTTTAAGGTCAGATTTGAACAAAGCAAAGGGTTGCCAGATCCGCATTTAGTGCACGGAATTGGGCTACTTTTAAACTGTTGCGACGGGTTATGAATTAATGCTGAAACGCTAAATGATATATATTCCCAGGGAACACACATACTAATGAAAATGTATAACTTGAATGCAATTGTAAGTCGCTTTGGATAAAAGCGTCGGCTAAGTGCATAAAAATGTAAAATATATTTTATTTCAAAGAAGTACAACTGTGATGACGTCAGGCCAGGAGGCGGCGCTGCGGCGTGACGGCACACGAGCCGAGACGCAGCAGAAGAAGAAGCGCGAGGAGCGCGTTAGCAGAGCCAGCGCTAGTAATGATGAAATAACATAACGTGCGCGGAGTAACCAGAGCGATCGCGGCGCGTCGCAGAAGACATCGCGCGTCTGCAGCGGCGTCTGGACCCCGGGCGGAGAACAAAAGGCGGAATCATGGCAGACGACGAGACGCTGCGCTCGCTCATGTTCACGCTCAGTTACGTGCTGATGAAGCGGCGTCGTGACGTCACCAGCGCAGACGCGCAGCGCAGACGCGAGGTTCAGCGTCGCGTCGCACACAGACAGTATTTTCAGCAGAGACACAAGAGGATGATGATGGTGAGCAGTTATAGTGTAATATAGTACATTTTCTCTTTATTTTAAATATTGATTACTAAAACTGTTTATGGTGGGTTTATGATTTAACTACACCAGCTATTATTAATGTGTATGTATATTAGTGCTGTCAAATTATTAATCGCATTCAAAATAAAAGTTTGTTTACGTAATGTATGTGTGTGCTGTGTTTGTTATTTATTATGTATATAAATACACACACATACTGTATATATATATATCATATTGTAAATTATATATTTAATATATAAACATAATATATTTTAATCAAATATATACATGCATGTGTTTGTATTTATATACATAATAAATATATGATGTAAACAAACTTTTATTTTGAATGCGATTAATCATTTGACAGCACTAATATATATATTAATATGTATTTTGGTTATGCCTCATTAACTTTTAATACTTCATATGTGTCATAAGCAGTCATAAGCAGCACAGCTATATTTGTAGCAATAACCAACAATATATTGTATGGGTCAAAATTATACATTTTTTTGTTATGACAAAAATCATTAAAATATTAAGTAGAGATATTCTACCGTAAATATATAAAAACGTAATTATTGATTATTAATATGCGTTGCTAAGAACAACTTTAAATTTGATTTTCTCAATATTTAGATTTTTTTGCATGATTTTCAGATATTGTCCAAACCATGCATCAATGTAAATATGATTTATGAATCGTTCAGATGATGCACACATCCCTCATGACTGGTTTCGTGGTCACTCTCTCCCGAACCTAACTGTGTTTCTCTCTCAGATGATGATGGCTCATGCGTGTCGTCCGATCGGAGCCCCCCCAGCGCGCCCCACGCGGGTCTGGAGCAGCATCGAGAGCACCGATTGGTGGGAGCGTGTGGTGATGCGAGAGTTCCAGGCCTCTGATTGGCTGCAGAAGTTCCGCATGACTAAAGAGACGTTCTTCCTGCTCTGTGGGAAGCTGAAGCCGCGGCTGAGCCGTCAGGACACTCGTCTGCGTCCGGCGCTGCCGCTGGAGAAGCGTGTAGCCGTGGCTCTGTGGCGGCTGGCCTCGAATGTAGAGTACCGCACCATCAGCGCTCTGTTCGGCGTGGGCCGCTCCACCGTCTGTAAGTGTGTGCGAGACGTGTGCCACGCCATCGTGCTGCTGCTGCGTCCGCTGTACCTGCGCTCCCCGAGCGAGCAGGAGCTGGAGGACGCGGCGCGGCTCTTCTCCTCGCGCTGGGGCTTCCCTCACTGCGTGGGAGCGCTGGCCAGCCTCCACGTGCCCATCATCGCCCCGTCCAGTAACACACACAGCTACTGGAACAGCCGCGGCTGGCTGTCGGTGGTCACGCAGGGCGCGGTGAACGGGCTCGGGCAGTTCTGGGACGTGTGCGCCGGGTTCCCGGGCAGCACCGAGCACGCCGAGCTGCTGCAGAACTCCACGCTCTGGGCTCGAGGCTGTGAGGGGTTTCTGCCGCCAGAGCGCCACTTCATGGGCCGTCCGCTGGGCTTCCTGATGCTGGGCGACGCCGGGTACCCGCTGAAGAGCTGGCTGCTGAAGAGCTTCCCGGAGTCCGGCGGGCTGTCGGAGGCTGAGCGAACATTTAACCGGCGGCTGGAGCGGGCGCGAGGCGTGGTGGACGAGGCCTTCCTGCGGCTCCGAGCGCGCTGGCAGTGTCTGCTGAAGAGGAACGACTGCCGCATGGACGTAGTGCCCACCATGATCCTGGCCTGCTGCGTGCTGCACAACGTCTGCGAGGTGCACGGGGACGAGTTCGACGAGCGCTGGGAGGAGGCGGTGCGGCACGAGGAGAGTCCACAGCCTGCAGACGAGGTGTCGCCCGCCGCAGACGACCGGCATGGAGAGGAAGTACGAGCGCTGTTCTGTGAGTACTTCCTGCAGCAGGAGAAGCAGCAGAGGACCGGATGCTGAGACCGGACCGGACCGGACCAGACGGTCAGTCCAGACGAACACTACTTGTATTCTGGTATAATATCTAACCATTCTTAAATCAAGATTTCAATTCCGGTGTGGTTAAAACATTCAGATATATATTTATATATATTTTACCAAACATATACTTACATCTGAACACCGTGAACTAGAGGTCAACCGATCACTCGGACGATTTTTGGCATTTTTTAATTAATTGGCATCGGCCGAGTGTGCTGCAAATTAGTCCTGAAACCTAAAAATGTATTGGTGATTTAAAATAAAATCCATGATGTCTATTTCTGCCATTTAATTTTTAGAAAAACTGAGGACATATAAACGTTCAAAAAAATTTTTTTTTCTATTTTATTCTTACAGTCTAAACAATGTAATGACATGAAAAAAAATACTATATTCACAAAACTTTTTTGGGGGGGGGGGGGGGGGGTTCTCAGGAGCACACACACAGAAATGTAAAGGTATTCACGGAAACCCGTCAAAATAAAAGTCTTTTTTGAAGACAGTGCAGCAGAATGTACATAACACTACTAATAAAATTATAAACACTTTATTTTTTAAAGAAATGATCACACAACATTTCCAACATGTTTTAATTTTATTAGTAAATTCCCTTTGTTTGCCAAAAAAAGTTTAATTTTCAATAATTTAGAGATACATTTAATTAATAAATGTTGAATTTAAGCAATTTTATGTATCATTTTACTTCTTATTACTTGACTTAGATTTTATGAGATGAAGAAAAAAATAATAATAAAATCAGCGAATCAGTGCTTTTGAATGAATAATTAAAAGACAAATACAGCATCTTTTCACAACATATTCATAATAATATGCGCACACAGGAATTGATAGACAGGATCAATTTTTATTTGACAATAAGCATCCGATAAAATTACGATTTTAAGTATTGCTATCTAAAATAAGATACAATTTTTTTTAGTTTTGGCTCAAAACAAGCAAAAAAATCAGCCAATGGGGTTAAGATTACACTTCTTACCTCATTAGCAGATATTTTTGCTTATTTTAAGCCAAAACTAACAACATTTTGATCTTTTTTTTTATAAAACAAGTCTTACCTGTCAAGTAAATGCATCTTGATTCAAGATTTGTTAGATATTTATACTATAAAACCAGACCCAAATACTAAGCAAGGAATGTTTGTTGCTGTGTTTTCCAGAACTGGATCTCAGATCAGAAACAGCAGCTCCTTCATCAGAGCGAGAGAAGACGCTCACTAGTGTGGGTTAGTTAGCTAGTTAGTGATTCTCAAACACACATCCTCCGCTCACCGGCACAGAAGAGACGGACACCTGCAGCACTCCAGGAGTTAGTTAGTGAGGGTACTAGTTAGTGTGAACTGATCCAAACATCATGACGAATAGAGACTAGTGAAGATGCTGGAGATACAGATGTGATCCAATAGTGTGAAAGACTATTGTGCTGTTTTAACTGCTTTATATGCTGTGTGGATGTGTTTTAATAATCATTCATTAACATTCTTTAAATCATTAAACGTGAACAGTAATGTTTCTCATCACGATCATTATGTCCTGTTTGTTTTCTCCTAGATATCTGTATTACTAGTTCTACTTTGTGGTTCATTACAGTCGCCTGACAACTCACCTGTGACCAGATAGTTATGTCGCTTTTCCACTGCACGGTACGGTTCAGTACGGTTCACTTTCGGGGGGGTTTTCCACTGGGTACAGTACCTGGTACTGTTTTAGTACCGCCTCGGCCAGGGTTCCAAGCGATCCGTACCGCTACCAAAACGTGACGTGTAAACTCTACTGATCACTGATTGGCCGGAGAACATCGTCTTAACTGCGTCACTGAACTTGTGACACGAGACCCAACATAGACCCGCTAGATTTAAACCAGAACCGCCAACGAAGCATCGGACGCAACTTCTGTATCAACCCAAACATGTCTGTTGAGACGTTCCTCTCGTTGATAGCCGAGGAGCGGATCCAGCGAGAGCTTAGGTATATACTTTCTGCACTTTGTATATTTTTTGTGTTTTCTTGTTATATTTTTACCTTTGTATGTGTTTTGCTTCAATTAAAAACAATCTGATCGAATAAGTGTATTTCCAGACTTTATTAAATATGTATTATTTTATGAGCATGTAACGAACCTCTTGACAAATTATTAATGCCACGATGATACAAACCAACATATAAATAAAAAAAACAAGGGATACATTATACATTTTGAAATATTCAAAACTTTATTGATAATTCACAGAACATTCTACGTGAATAGGTATCTATTGAAGTAATGCAGCACACCTGCCTGTGGCACTGCTGGGGGGGGGGGGGGCATTCTCACAGGCCTCTCCATTGCTGTTAAAAACATCCACATGCCGAGAGTGAAGAACACCATTCCGTCTATACGCTCCTTTGTTGTGTGTTTGTTTGTGGCGCGTTTACGATGATGTCACCGCAGTAGAGGCGGAGCAACTATACCGACACATGAATAATCCCCCCCACTCTAAAGCGGTACTAAACTGCGATGGAAACGCAAACCGAGGCGTGCTATAACGAGGCGTGCCATAACGAGCCGTGCCGAACCGAGTCGTACCATGCAGTGGAAAAGCTCCATTAGTTGCTGACACCTGGAGAGAAATTACGGTTAGCCCTGATCCCGATCCTGATTCTGATCCTGATGCTGATCCTGAATCTGATCCCGATTCTGATCCTGATTCTGATCCCGATTCTGATCCTGATTCTAATCCCGATTCTGATCCTGATTGTGATCCTGATTGTGATTCTGATGCTGATTCTGATCCCGATTCTGATCCTGATTGTGATTCTAATCCTGATGCCGATTCTGATCCTGATTGTGATTCTGATCCTGATTCCAATTCTGATCCCGATCCTGATTCTAATCCCGATCCTGATTCTGATCCTGATTCTAATCCCGATCCTGATCCTGATTCTAAGCCGGATCCTGATTCTAACCCTGATTCTGATCCTGATTCTGATTCTAAGCCCGATCCTGATTCTAACGCTGATCCTGATTCTAATTCTAAGCCCGATCCTGATTCTAACGCTGATCCTGATTCTAATTCTAAGCCCGATCCTGATTCTAACGCTGATCCTGATTCTGATTCTAAGCCCGATCCTGATTCTAACGCTGATCCTGATTCTAATTCTAAGCCCGATCCTGATTCTAACGCTGATCCTGATTCTAATTCTGTTCCTGCAGTCGCTGGGCTGGTTTCATCACAGTCCCTTCTGTTTGTTTCTTAAACTTTATTTGTATTGTTGACCCTGTGTTGTGTCCTTGCTGTTGCTACCCCAGAGCCAGGGTTGTAACAGTCATATTCTGTGTGATATTTTTACAGTAACACATTTCATGTTTTTGTCAATACAATAAAACTCAATGGGGCCAATCATTCTTCAAGAATTTGTGCATTCGTCTAAACGAGTAATTCGAGTAAACGATCATTTCTGGGTGAAGTATCCCTTTAACGCTGCTCATCATAACATGCCATCTGTCCCTGTGAGGCTTTAGATTAGGAATAAGCAGTGAAATCTGGCACAGGATTATACTCAGGATTATATCTCCTGTTGTCTTGAGGTAATATAAGGGATGTATTAGGGTCGTCTGAAGACCTGTAGACGAGAGCGTGTGGTAGTATAATGACGATGTGTGGTGTTGATGACGGCGGCTGACGCTGTCTGTTCCCCATCACACGTGTCTCTCTCATTATTATCCGGATTATCTGCGTGTCTGGAGAGACGCGCTCGTCTCAGGCTTTTGTTCAGAAAGAGCTCCTCCACCGACGCCAGCATGCTGCATCCGCTCATGATCTTCATAGTCGTCATCAACATGTCCATGTCCGTCATCTTCTGGACCTTCTTGATGTCCGAGGTCTTCTTCAAAGAGGCAGAGACGGAGGAGGCCAAGGCGGCCGTGTCTCCGGCATAGAGTTCGTCAGTAGATCTCATGCAGTCCTCGTTAGTTCGTAGAGCTCCTCTGATCAGATGCCGCAGCTACAGAGGGATTTCCTTCATTTAGAAGCCTTAGAAGCAGCAAAAAGCACCGTTTGGAAATCATGGAGTGCTTTTTTATTTACAGGTAAGACATGTTTCAATGCATTACACAATCATTACTGTATGAAAAGATTATTAATTATTTTGATTGGATATTTCTTTAAGAAATGACTTATCAGGTAGGAAATGGTGTCTTTCTGGATCATTTCATTTGACAAAGTTTCTGTTGAACTTGAGAAATCAGGGCCCGGGGGCCCTAATGATGACAGTTCATTATAATTAAATTATGTTAACAAATATGGATTCTCAAGGGGCGACTCTTAAATATGTGCTGTGCTTATTAATATATCATTAGTATTAAATCTTCAGCACTGTATTTTAACAGGAGGAAAACATATCTTTAAAAACATGTTTTTTGTGATCGTTATATTCAGAATGTTTGGTACTTAAGTATTTTCTCATATGCACGAAGCATTTAATATGTTGAATGGAGATGTGCAAATTAATAACTGGTGAAAAACTGAATGCATTTCTTTGCATCACGCTCTAAAATAAAGTATTTTTTTTTGTCATGGAGACACTAATGGTGCCGTTTTCTAAGGATGGACTTGAGAGAGTTGCTGGTCACTTTATCTCACACCTGATTCTGCTCATTACAGAGACGGTCTGCTGGGGGTCCAGGAGGGGTTTGGAAGCAGTGTTTACAGAAGACGTATTAGATAAACTGTTGGATTAGTTTTGGAGATGTATATAACAGCGTTTTGGAAAGTGATCAGTGGATTACAGCAGAAGAGATTGACTCCAGCGCCGTGTGTGTGTGTTAGATTAGAAGACTTTGTCTGAGGCCCATGAGCACCCGCTCATGTTTGTGATCGTCGTCTTCAACACCGGTATGAAAATTGTGGAATGGACGTTTCTCATGCAAGAGGTCAGGAGGTTAAACTCTGAGGATCCAGATGAAGTTCATCCATCTGAGTTGATAGAGCGGCTCGGTAGCATGAGGAGTTTAGTCTAAGTTCACGAGCACATTAAGTGTCAAGGTAAGAGCTGCATTTGAGTTCCAGGTCACTACAGATCCATTAGTATATTACTGTAGAGTCTGTCAGTGAAGGGTTTCTGTGATTGTGTGATGCTGGTGCTGCAGGAATGAGGCGCTTCAGGCCTGCTTTCTCTCGATTCGTTCCCATTGATCTCTCCTTTGCTGGATTCGATGGGAATCTCTGGTATTCTTGGGAACGTTTTGCCTGCTGTTGATCAAGGATTTTATTAAAATCATTCTTTCTCTCTCCTCTCCTCGTCTGGTTCAGATACGTTGATAAGAGACATGGACTCTCTTGTCTCCTCGTCTGGTTCAGATGCGTTGGTCAGAGACGTGGACTCTCTCGTCTCCTCGTCTGGTTCAGATGTGTTGGTCAGAGACATGGACTCTCTCGTCTCCTCGTCTGGTTCAGATACGTTGATAAGAGATGTGGACTCTCTCGTCTCCTAGTCTGGTTCAGATGTGTTGGTCAGAGACATGGTCTCTCTCCTCCTCATCTGGTTCAGATGTGTTGGTCAGAGACATGGACTCTCTCGTCTCCTCATCTGGTTCAGATGTGTTGGTCAGAGATGTGGACTCTCTCGTCTCCTCGTCTGGTTCAGATGTGTTGGTCAGAGACATGGACTCTCTCGTCTCCTCATCTGGTTCAGATGTGTTGGTCAGAGATGTGGTCTCTCTCGTCTCCTCGTCTGGTTCAGATGTGTTGGTCAGAGACATGGACTCTCTCGTCTCCTCATCTGGTTCAGATGTGTTGGTCAGAGACATGGACTCTCTCGTCTCCTCGTCTGGTTCAGATGTGTTGGTCAGAGACATGGACTCTCTCGTCTCCTCGTCTGGTTCAGATGTTTTGGTCAGAGACATGGTCTCTCTCGTCTACTCGTCTGGTTCAGATGCGTTGGTCAGAGATGTGGTCTCTCTCGTCTCCTCGTCTGGTTCAGATGTGTTGGTCAGAGATGTGGTCTCTCTCCTCTCCTCATCTGGTTCAGATGCGTTGGTCAGAGATTTGGTCTCTCTCGTCTCCTCGTCTGGTTCAGATGTGTTGGTCAGAGACGTGGTCTCTCTCGTCTCCTCGTCTGGTTCAGATGTGTTGGTCAGAGACATGGACTCTCTCGTCTCCTCGTCTGGTTCAGATGTGTTGGTCAGAGACATGGTCTCTCTCGTCTACTCGTCTGGTTCAGATGCGTTGGTCAGAGATGTGGTCTCTCTCGTCTCCTCGTCTGGTTCAGATGCGTTGGTCAGAGACATGGACTCTCTCGTCTCCTAGTCTGGTTCAGATGTGTTGGTCAGAGATGTGGTCTCTCTCCTCTCCTCATCTGGTTCAGATGTGTTGGTCAGAGACATGGTCTCTCTCGTCTACTCGTCTGGTTCAGATGCGTTGGTCAGAGATGTGGTCTCTCTCGTCTCCTCGTCTGGTTCAGATGTGTTGGTCAGAGATGTGGACTCTCTCGTCTCCTAGTCTGGTTCAGATGTGTTGGTCAGAGATGTGGTCTCTCTCGTCTCCTCATCTGGTTCAGATGTGTTGGTCAGAGACATGGTCTCTCTCCTCCTCGTCTGGTTCAGATGTGTTGGTCAGAGACATGGACTCTCTCGTCTCCTCATCTGGTTCAGATGTGTTGGTCAGAGATGTGGACTCTCTCGTCTCCTCGTCTGGTTCAGATGTGTTGGTCAGAGACATGGACTCTCTCGTCTCCTCGTCTGGTTCAGATGTGTTGGTCAGAGATGTGGTCTCTCTCGTCTCCTCGTCTGGTTCGGATGTGTTGGTCAGAGATGTGGTCTCTCTTGTCTCCTCGTCTGGTTCAGATGTGTTGGTCAGAGATGTGGTCTCTCTCATCTCCTCGTCTGGTTCAGATGCATTGGTCAGAGATGTGGTCTCTCTCGTCTCCTCGTCTGGTTCAGATGTGTTGGTCAGAGACGTGGTCTCTCTCGTCTCCTCGTCTGGTTCAGATGCGTTGGTCAGAGATGTGGTCTCTCTCGTCTCCTCATCTGGTTCAGATGCGTTGGTCAGAGATGTGGTCTCTCTCGTCTCCTCGTCTGGTTCGGATGTGTTGGTCAGAGATGTGGTCTCTCTTGTCTCCTCGTCTGGTTCAGATGTGTTGGTCAGAGACGTGGTCTCTCTCATCTCCTCGTCTGGTTCAGATGTGTTGGTCAGAGACATGGTCTCTCTTGTCTCCTCGTCTGGTTCAGATGTGTTGGTCAGAGACGTGGTCTCTCTCGTCTCCTCGTCTGGTTCAGATGTGTTGGTCAGAGACGTGGTCTCTCTCGTCTCCTCGTCTGGTTCAGATGCGTTGGTCAGAGATGTGGTCTCTCTCGTCTCCTCATCTGGTTCAGATGCGTTGGTCAGAGATGTGGTCTCTCTCGTCTCCTCGTCTGGTTCGGATGTGTTGGTCAGAGATGTGGTCTCTCTTGTCTCCTCGTCTGGTTCAGATGTGTTGGTCAGAGACGTGGTCTCTCTCATCTCCTCGTCTGGTTCAGATGAGTTGGTCAGAGATGTGGTCTCTCTCGTCTCCTCGTCTGGTTCAGATGAGTTGGTCAGAGATGTGGTCTCTCTCATCTCCTCGTCTGGTTCAGATGTGTTGGTCAGAGACGTGGTCTCTCTCGTCTCCTCGTCTGGTTCAGATGTGTTGGTCAGAGACATGGACTCTCTCATCTCCTCGTCTGGTTCAGATGTGTTGGTCAGAGACATGGACTCTCTTGTCTCCTCGTCTGGTTCAGATGAGTTGGTCAGAGATGTGGTCTCTCTCATCTCCTCGTCTGGTTTAGATGTGTTGGTCAGAGACATGGTCTCTCTCATCTCCTCGTTTGTGGCTTCTCAGAGTTTGCTGCGGTCTCTGTTCCTGGAGTACAGGCCTCCGGCGTGCGACTCATTCTCGTTCAGTATCTGGTGTGTAAAGCTAATGCTGTAATGTTGAGCGACCATTTTAATGCATGGTTGAGGACACTTAATGTGTTTTTTGTGATTTGAGAAACGTGAACATTATTAACTTGATGTAAGAGTTGCATGCATATTTAAAAAGGTATGTTGAATATAATTAATTATTCAAAGTGTGGAAGTCACGTTGTTGACATTCACTGAGTGAGCTTTATCTATCTCACATTTGCATGTTTACTAAATTGAGCACATGATTGTGAATGTTTAAGCAATTGAATTCATGATTTAAATTAACTAATGATGTTTAAACTGTTAATGAGCATTATGGTCCATATAAATTGATTGCTGGATTGATTGAGTAATATGATATAGATGCGCTTGTTTTATCGCAGGTTTTCGGACACCCCCCCCCCCCCCCCCCCCGCACCCCAATACAGTAAAACTGCACATTTTAGAGTGGCCTTTTATTGTGGCCAGCCTAAGGCACACCTGTGCAATAATCTCGGCTCACTAACACAGATTTAGACAGATTTGTGAACATTATTTGAGATAAATAGGCCTTTTGTGTGCATAGATAAAATGGGGCAAAGACAAAAGTATTCAGTTTATAATTTTGGCCAGTGTAATATAAGCAGTGTATGTTTTCATGTCTGTTCCTTCACAAGAACTGAATGGTTTTCTTCGTCTCTCCTCAGACTGGGTCTTTGGGCCTAGAACCGAA
The DNA here is from genome assembly GCA_027474115.1 of Schizopygopsis malacanthus. Taxonomy (NCBI): domain Eukaryota; kingdom Metazoa; phylum Chordata; class Actinopteri; order Cypriniformes; family Cyprinidae; genus Schizopygopsis; species Schizopygopsis malacanthus. The sequence continues at coordinate 118,841 of CM049875.1, read as the reverse complement.
GCCGGTGATGCTGAGCGTGGCCGTGAAGAGGATCGTGTTCGTCTGGATGAAGAGCGAGCCGGGATTCACCGAGCCCCATCATCACACAGCATCCAGCCTTCATTACATCACATCTCTATGAGTCTGTGCCAGCCGTTGTTACTCTTGCACTCCGTCTTTAAGATGGTTTTACCAGCCCTTTTTGCTGCTGTAGAAAAGCAAAGCGTAGATAACTATCATTCAGTGTGAAACGATGGCGAGGTCATGTGATCGTTGTGATGTCATCAATGTATTTGCTGTGTTTTGTGACGCCATTAAAAATGAATTCTGGGATAGTTATATTTTGGGACTGTATATGAAATAACAAATGAGATCTAGAATTAAAGCCTCTCCTCGTGAGGAACCAACAGCTTGTTGTGTCTGATTCATCTTTATGAGTTATGGATTATTTTAATGCCTGTCTGAGTCTATAAGGTCAGAAACATGAGAGACGTTCAGCTCTGAATCACCGCAGCAGAACCAAAATCAGTTAAAAATTAAACTAACATGTTTAGCTTGAACACATTCATGAAGATTTATCTGTTTGTTATTAAAGTCCAGTACTTGTTCTCTCAGTTCATGATTAACTATAGCCAGTGTGTAAGCCGTCTCAAAGCTGGATAATATGAGCAGATAAAGCCTGTGACCTTGAGCGTCTCAGCCAATCACAGCGCAGCACATCAACACCTCCATCCGTTATTCTTCATTCGCTTCGGGAGTTTCTGGACGTCTACAATATCTCCAGACGGATAACGTCTGGCCTCCATCACGGCCTGTGAACTAACTCTTATCTGGACGGTATGTATTGAGCTACAGATCACACTTTCACAAGCGTACCACACGTTTATAGTATGCTTAATTAAACACAATTAAATTAACAGGTGCTTAAAAGTGCTTATAATATACTGACATGATATAAGTGTTTTGAGCTCAGCGAAACTAATCCTCAGAAACAATGTTGAGCCAGTTGTATTAATGGTAATATTTGTAAGTTCTGGAGAAGAGCGTGATGGCCGGCCCAGATGAGTCTCCTCTGCTGCCCCCTTCTGCTGAGGAGGAGGTTTTCTTCAAGAATTACATCCCACCTGCTCGAGACGCCATCCATCTACCCATCCACATCTTCTACATCATCCTGGCCTCCATCGTCATCATGGCCACGCTCTACGCCATCATCGGCCACCTCATCAAAGACCTGATCCACGACCTGGCTGGTGAGCCAGTCCTAGTCTAACCTAGTAAAATCTGTCATTAGTTACTTGCCCTTGTGTCGCTCCAGACCTTCGTTCATCTTCAGAACACAATTTAAGATGAACTCTTCATAAAGAGCAACACCATCAAGACTCAAGGACATCGTTAAAATAATCCAACCGTAAGTTACGCGAACACTTTTGTGTGTAACGGAAACAAAACACGACGTTATTCAACAATTCATCTTCTCCGCATCACCCTATTGCGCCATTTTGGAGAGTATCACATATACGCGGATACATTGTTTACATCGAAGCGAAACCGATTAATTTGTGTTCCAAAGACGAACGAAGGTCTTACGTGTTAATGACAGAATAAAGGCTTTTCAAACTTTCTGAAGCCAATTTTCTCCCAAATTAGTAGCTCGGTTTCTATCCTTTCCAATATCGCACACAACATTTAAATAAGCTTTTTAAGACTGTTAAAGTCTTCGTTCCTGATAAACCGTCTGTAAATATCACTAAGAAAAGCAGGAGAAGCCACTGAATATAAGCATGTTCATGTTTAATAAACCACTTGCGGCTCATGATGGGAACGCAGTCGTGGAAGACAATTATACAGAAACAAGTTAATAAGTTACTTATAGTTAGTAGAATGTCTAAAGTGGACTGTCGAAATAAAGCTATTAAAGCTATAACCAAAAGTTTTTGCAAATTAAGTGATTTTTTTAAGAAAGTTTTGTGATTCAATCACTCAAAATGTGCTTAAAAACAGGGTGTTGTAAACATCGATTGTAGCTGTTTTCATCCAACTATTTATGTGTGCCAAAGTAGGATACATTTATTATCCGGTAATAAAACATGCACATAGGCTATGATTTAATAAATCCTTTAATGCACATAAAAAAAACTTGATTTTGCGCTATAAAACAGCATAATGTGACAAACCATAACCTAATTTAGCAACACCTACATGTCCTAAAATATACTATATTGCCAAAAGTATTGGCACCCCTTCTACTGAAAGGTTTAAATACTTTAGTACAAATCTTAATGTTTAAGCATATAATGATATTTCAGAGAATCTAATTGTATAGCAACAGTTTGGACAGGACTCTTTTCTATTCTAACAGGACAGTGTCTCTGTGTATAAGACAAGGATCAAAGAGAAATTATGATTCAGTCAGTGTGGAAGAACTTGACTGGTCTGCAGAAAGCAGCTGAACACCTCTGGTGTGACTTTAAATGAGCCAAAAACTCATCACCAAACACCAATGACTTGTACATATGGATACAGTCCTTTCATACACTTCAAAACTGTTGTAACAGAGGCGGAAATGCCATTTTTAAGTACATGAATTATGTTCCCACAGTTTATAAGTGCCTTTTTCTCTTCTAAAGAAGGGTTGCCAATACTGTTGTGCATATAATGAATGTACAAGTCATTGGTGTTTATATCATTATATGCTTAAACATTAAGATTTGTACTAAAGTAGTCCAACCTTTCATTCGAAGGGGTGCCAATACTTTTGTTAATATAGTGTATAAATGCAGCTATGAGTAAGTATTGATTCCGTCACAGACGCCTCTCTGCTGGATATCCAGTTTACACACCACTGTTAGAATCAAAACCCTTCAAAGATTTGATCTGATGCAGTCAGTGACTAGTTCAAACTCGATCACAGCATCAGAGCTGTGCTTGATTCCCATCAATGCTTGTGTGAGGTTTAACCCCGTCTCCTCCTCGTTTCCCGGCAGACTCTCTGTTTGGCCAGCAGCCTGAGGAGGTGCCCATCAATCTGTGCGAGGCCAGAGACAAGTTCATGATCGACTGGTGTCCGGAGACCAGTCCGGAGCTGGAGGAGATGGCCCGTGCTGAGGAGATCCGGGTGGGGATGGAGGGCACCACATACACCCCGGCCATCTGGATCATCTCAGACGGGATCGAGCCCAGAGCGCCGCGCACCGGCCCACGGGTCGCCTTCAGAAAGAACGTGTAGAGGCTTCGGCTTCACCTGTGTCTTCATAAAGACTCGCCCGTCATCTGAGCTCACACGTCACTGATGTTCATGTTGAGTGGACTGCTGCACAGATCTGCTCTAAAACTGTGCTTTTCAGTCCCTCAGCTGCTCTCTCCTCCCTAACGAGCTGATGATCAGGTGTTTTACCAGCAGACCTGAAAAACCACTGCTCTCTGTGAGAGCGCCTTCTGATGGAAACACACCATTATAACAATAAAATCATGCATTATTAATTTAAATCATCCGTTTAATCAACCCAGGCAGGATCTATAAGCTCAAGGTTCAAGATTCATGGTTTCTTTATTTGTCACATAATAAATTATACAGGGTATAACTAGGTGAAATGTAATCAAATCAGGTCTGCTCAGTGGACAGTGCAAAAGAATAAAAATAAGAATTATATAAAAGTAACACAACACAAGAGCATATATATGGTAAAAAAAAAAGAAATACGAGTAAAATGTGCAATATAAAAAGTGCAAAACAATAAGATGTGCAAAACAATAGGATGTGCAAAAAACAGTGTACTGGGACTTAATAAATAGTGATATGAATAGGAGGGATGTGCAGACGGGTTATTCAGGGTATGTACACAAAAAAAACGGGTGATGAGAGTATGGATGTATTTCCAGTAACAATCTTGTAGGTGATTATGAGACTGGGTTTGTGTTTAGGAGCCTGATGGCCTGGGGGAAGAAGCTCCTCCTCAGTCTTTCAGTTTTTGCCATCATGCTCCTGAAGCGCTTGCCAGATGGCAGTAAACGGAAAAGATGGTTGCCGGGGTGATTCGAGTCCTTGATGATTTTAGCAGCTCTGCTTTTGCAGCGTTTGAGGTAGGTGACCTGCAGAGAGGTGAGAGCAGACCCTGAGATGCGCTCAGCTAAGCGCACGACTCTCTGCAGAGCTTTGCAGTCCTGGTTTGTGGCGTTACCATACCACACTGAGATGCACTGAGTCAGAACACTTTCTATGGCCCCTGAATTGAAAGTTTTCAGAATAGCTGGTGAGACCCTGAATTTCCTCAGCTTGTGTTTTACTCTCCATGCAAACACAAGACTCGGTTTGGAGCGACTTCTATTTTCTAACATAAACGTGCTTGTTTATCAGATATGTTTAAAGTGGTTTGCAATGTATTAAATTGCCTGAAAAATCCTGTTTGGAATGAATCACATAATATCGTGATTGTGGTTAGATGCTGCTCTTCCACGGACAGTCAAAGTCAGGGTTTAGGCTAAACTCAAGAAAGTAGAAATAAAACAGAATTCAATTCAAGGAGATTTAATTGTGTTCTCGAAATTAATCACACAATACACAGAAGCATTACATATAGTGATTATAAGCATATCATTTAGATATTTCTATATTTCAAATAAATTAAATGAACACTTAAATGTTAATATGTTATAAATAGGTATATTATTTCGTGATACTGCGGTCAGTAAATATGATTAGATTTCTATTGTACTCTTAATTAAAAACAGAGAGAGAGAGAGAGAGAGAGAGAGAGAGAGAGAGAGGCGCATGCGCAGTACAGCCGAGGTTCTGATGAGGTTCGGCTGATGTAGGTCAGATGTACCCTGAATGAGTCCAGAAGCAGCTGCACACGGGCCTGTGAATGTAAGACAACCGAGCCGAACCGAACCGAAACTCATCGGCTCTGTGCGCGAGGAGCAGCGATGGAGGGATGATCGGAACCGGCCCGGTGTTTGAGGATGTACCGGAGCGACGGAGCGGCGGCGGCCGAGCGGTGAGTCTTCGTCTCAATGCAGCAGTCTTGTGTTTATGTGCTTGACCACGACTAATAATCGAGCATGACCCATGCATCCCATAATGTTCTTCATCGTGATCTCATAAGCAGTGCATGCACCTGTCAATCACATCACATCACACTGCTCCAGGAGTAAATATGCATTCGTGTATTAATGGAAATATCGTTTGATAGAGTTATGCAGATGTGAGGCTCGTGCTTCTAAAACGATTTCTGTCTAACCTTACTGTAATAAACAATAACTACTGTCACAAGAACGAGCTCTTATTCGTCACATACAGAGAGTAATATCAGCTGAAGGCGTCTCAATGGACTTCTATGGTGAGAACGCTAACATGACATTATTATTATGGGATGTATGGTCTACGGACACATTGGTAATTGAATCGCCATTCGCTAGTAGATTATAAGCTTTTTAAATATCTGAAAGTACACTCTTAACATCAGTCAGTCAAGCATTATATTATGATAATTATAATTAAAGTAATTATAATTAAAATGTAGTAAGCATGTATGAATGCATTAACTGAATTTAGGACTGGTGGTCGTGCTTTTATTTTTATTTTTTTTGTTATTAGGTGTTTCTGTTAAAAAATGGGGAAAAAATAACAATAAGACTATGATAATAATAATAATACGAATTCTGCTAAAAAGAACAGTATTAAACGCACTAATGATTAACGAGCTGCTGGAGTCATGAATATTAATCAGGTTGTGCGCGTTCACTCGAACTGATTCGCTGAAATCAAAACAGGGATGATTATAGATGAGCGCCAGCCAATGAGATTGCCGTTTGTGCATTAGCTCCGCCCACAGTTCTTAAACGCTGAATAATTCGCTTGACGGAGAGAGAAGTTCTGCAGCTCTCAGTCAATATATTTGTGCTAAACTTACACTTATCCTCCGATTCACACCCTGCAAAATACAACCTGACCAGGTGTTAGCCATATTAGACATCATTTAGTCGCTCAGAGTGAGATTTAGTCGCTTTGTAGAGGGTTGCTTGAGCGCGGAATAGACGCCTATTAAAGGATGGTTAGGTTATTAAACTAATCAATTTAATATAAACATCTTTAGTCGGGACAGGCTTACTTAGCACAACTGAACCGTATATTATATAAACTATTCTGCCTTATTATGTGATAAAAAGAGTTTGTGGTTGGTATATAAACAGATCATTATTATTGGTCATTGTCCAGCAGTGCATCTGATCTCTAAGCCCATTAAAAGATATAAGAGGACAATAAAGTTACCTATAGGTTATTAAAGAAGTGCAGTTATTTGATCCAAAACACAGCAAAATAATAAAATATGTTACTATTTAAAAACACCATTTTCTATTTTAAAATGTAATTTAATGGTGGTTTCAAAGCTATATTTGTAGCATGCATTGTTACTGCAGTCACATGACCCTCAGAAATCTTCTGCTAAAAATAAATATGATTATTATGATGTTGAGAAAGGCTGAGCAGGATTCTTTGATGAATAGAAAGTTCAGAAGAACGGCGTTGATTTGTTTTTAGTAGAAATACTTGACTATTACTGCATTGGCTGTACTTTGGATCAAATAAATGCAGGCTCGGTGAACAGAAGAAACATCACAATATTACTTATCAAAAACCTCCGACTGCTCGTTTATATATATTACAGAAGGGTTATATTCTATGTTATGTGTTGTGTGTGTTAAACGATGGATCGATTTGTTCTGTTTGTACACTGTAAACCCGGATAAGTAGAATCTACTTAAAAAAACCAAGGTAACCCGTTGCCTTAAAATTTTTAATGAAGCATTAGTTGAATAAGTGAGGTGAACTACGTTCAATGTACTTAAGCCCATAATGGAATGGAATAGAACATTTAAGTTGAATGTACTTATAACCGAGTTACAGTAACTGAAGATACTTAGTTTAAACAATCTTTCCCCACCCATTTATTTAACTCAGCTTGTTAAGTAAGCATTACTCCATAACCAATTTAACTAAATTGTATATTCTAACTGACCCAACTTAACTTTTTGTTCCTGAAACTCAAAATATCTTTCAATCAATAGCGCCATGTAAAATACATACATACAACTGCAACATTACACTGATCCAATTTTATTTTTAGTGAACATGTCTTTTTTTTTGCAACAAAAGAAACAAAGCCATGGCCTAATAGGCTTCTAGTGTGTACACTGAAAAAAATTGGATTTTGGATTTTAAAATTTTGAGTAACCTTTACTTTGAATATTATTTTAACATGATTTGATGTTGTTTATGTATTTAAATGGTGTTCAATATAATAACACTGACATACATTTTACTTGAATACTTTTATTTCTATGAGATTTTTTAACAGATGAGAGCATGAAATAAAAACAAATTGTAAAACTGCATCTGTTTGATGGTTTTGGTAAATGGTGCACTATAGTGCATTTTACTCCAGTAAACTTTTTTAGAACAACCACACAGTGCATTACATTTACATTTACATTTATGCATTTAGCAGACGCTTTTATCCAAAGCGACTTACATTGCATTCAAGTTACAGTTTTTACATTTTATCAGCTCAAGGTTCAAGGTTCAAGGTTCTTTATTATTCGTCACATACACAATCATACAAGTATAATCAGTAGTGAAATGCAAGTAGAATTGAAGAAAAATACAGCATTTACATGAGGAAAGTGAGGAGAAAAAAAATTACTCCCAGACTATGCTCCTTGGGGAGTACAGTGTGAGAACAGGAAAAACACCTCAGCAACACAAAAGCACATACACGACATAGCCACAGGGGAAGTGAATCCGGCCCAGCAAGCAGCCATCTGATCCCGCAGCCACTGGAAAGCTCTTGCTTTCCCTGGGAATCGAACCCATGATCTTGGCGTTGCTAGCGCCATGCTCTACCAGTTGAGCTACAGGAAAGCATTAAAATGCATAAACATTTAAACATATAAAACCTTTATATAAAACAAACATTTTACAACAATCTCAGTTGCAGAAGTTTACAAAAGTGTAAAAGTGCAAATAATGTCAAACTAGTAGCTGCCTTTCATTAGCTAACTTTAATTTCAATAAGATTAAACTAAGGGAACAAAAACATCAAATAAAATAATAATAAAACTCTGCATCTATGGTCTCCAGCAGAATAGCATTACTTAAAATGCATAAGAATGGTTGTTAAACAGTATTGTAGTTGAAGTTGTAATTGTTATCTGAACAACCTTTCTTGCAAAAAACAAAAACAGTAAAACAGCATAAGTAGTGTAAATAAGTGCAAGTAGTGCCCAACTAGCAGATTACATTAGAAGCTTTCTATGCAAAGAGTTAACCTTTGGAGAAAATGTTAAAGCATCTAGCCCAAGAAAGATTTTCTGAAACACTTCAAATGTGTTTCTCAGCTTTGGGGGATAGCTTAAGTTTAGGGAGTAAATGCAGCCCATGAGTGAAAGACATGCATTTGTGAGATTTGTACATCCCAGCAGCACCTCAGTTCCCTGGATGACAATGATGACATCAGATATACTGGCATCTTCCTCTTCTACAGATCTGCTCAGTACGATGATTTTAATGGCATGACTGGAGACGATATCCTTAATCTTGTCTCTGCTGACATCCTGTGAAATACACAAATCAGTGCAAAGTGGTTAAAATACTGTACAGTATCACTTTTTCCAAATTTCCTCAATGGGTTCCTGTTCTGAGACAAACTGTCCACTAGTCTTCAGTATATTTAGCATTTTCTGCATATTTAAACCCAATATGCAGTTTCTTCAGCAGTAACTGTATGATGTTAAGTTATACTTTTACATTGAACACAATAATGAGACTCATACACAATTATTGCAGTAGATAGAAACATGTAGTGATGCTAATAAAGATAACACCGTACATTTAGAGTCAGGAGGGTGTAAACCTCTGGAAATGATAATTGGTGTAAATTATTATGTCTTTTGGGAAACATTTGAATGGTTTCTAAAGACAATATATAAATGAAAGATAAGAAATATAAACAAAATAACAATTTACACTGGTAAACCTGTCCAAAAGTATGGTGCTGCCTTCTTGACCATCACTGGGTTTTCTTTTTTTTTTTGTAACAATGGTGTATAAGCCTTTCAATTTTCCTCAGTACGAAAACATGGATCTCAGCATCATCGTCAGTGCTTGACAGGGTTCAAATATGCAGAAAATTCTGCAAAAACAAAGATTGTGGAAGATTTCCTTGTAGACGGTTTAATGGCTCAGAAATAAAAAGAACATCTACCACATAACACAAATACAGTATATCAGTCAAACCACTACTGTCTACATCCAAAATCAAGGAAAAATAGAAATGGATGTAGCTGTGTATGTAGCTAGATAACTGCTAGTTGCTACACTAATTATTGTATATCCATGTCTGGACCCCACCTCCCAGTAAGACGTTAGATGACCCAAGCCTTGTGCAATGATGACGCCAGGCCATGCAAGGACTTCAAACAAAGTCAGCACTAGACTAATAATAGATTATTACTTTTTCTTTGATTTGTTTCAATTTATTGATCATTCAACATTGTGTTTTTTGTAAAGCTGCCTTGTAACATTGTACACTGTAAAAAGCACTATACAAATAAATTTGAATTTAATTGAACTGTACTACCTGGTGGTCTTCAATGAGCTCCTCAGCTGACTCTCCCAGGAAAGACAGGAGGCAGCGAATCACAACGTCTCGCCTATCTTCAAGCCTATCTTCTTGCTTTTAAAAACAGAAGTAAAATGCAGTGAACATTAAATGTGTATACATATAACAACATATTTACAGAGTCAGGAAGCAGCATATCATCACATAAGTAATTCACAATTGTAAACAAAATGTACATTTTAACTGGCTGAGTGAATCCAGCAAATGTCTAATTCTTATGCCAGCAACTCCACCCTTCATCTCAAACAAAGCCAGGAGTTTTGGAGTATAGAAGTCCAGCTTTTCCAAGAATGTACGCTCCAAGGAAATTGTGGTGATTCTTTTGAATTCATTCTTGATCTAAAACAGAAAATAAAATGTAACACAATCAAGTGATGATTAGAGTTGAGTGCACTGGTACATTTTTGTATTGCACTTCAACAAATTTGTATTGAGGTGTGCTGTAATAAAGTATTGCCAACTTACCTTGCATTAGCTTGAATAGTGAGTGCAATATCTGTAAAAGAATGTAAGAAATGTTCATGTCAGAATTATTTTTTTAACAATCTTACTGACATGCAATACGCTTACAACTAAATTTACCTTTACAATTTATTGACTGTGGTTATGCAGTTATGTAAAATAAAAATTAATGATTTGCAGGTGTCATTCATGGCATGCATTTTGAATCATTTAGCATAATATTTTAAAGTACACTAACTTTTTTTTAGTGGTGGGCCGTTATCGGCGTTAACGTGCTGCGTTAACGTGAGACTCTTATCGGCGATAAAAAAAATATCGCCGTTAATCTATTCTCAAAGTTGGGTTGGGAGCTGGGTCTATACTACGCAAGCTATGATGACTTTCACCCTGATATTTTAGCGCGGATGTATACCTAGCCGAATTGCACTGTAGGGGGCGAGAACGAGTCTTCGAACTAGAGGCTCGCAGTCCGTGATGGACAGATTGTTAACGGCTGGTCTATGTGGTAATACAATCGGGCAGGACATCCAAACGCTCACCTATCATTCATCAACCTCAAATATGGCTTTTCCTCTGAAAGATGTATGTAGTAGCAACTTTACATGGCCGCTCAATATGATGTTAACCTAGAGAAATGTGCGCTATTGAAGTGTTTGTGTGGAAGCGCGTTTGCTGCAGGACAGGCTCCGGTGCGCTCACTTGCTCTTAAAATCTCCGTCATTCTTGGTCATACAGATAAAAGTAGCCTAATACATCTTTCGAATCTGTAAAGACTCTACGTTTATTTGTGTGCACTCAGAATAACAACGAAACGTTGCGCTTTTAAGCAAACAGGATGCGCTTTAGGTCTCATGTGAACTTGAGCGAGAAACTTCGAAACTCGAATATATCTAAAAATACAGTACATAGAAATATATATCTATAGAGAGTGAAATGTCTAAAAAAATAAAAATAGAAGACGTGTGTGTTAGCATGGATGATTTACATGAAATTTAATTTGTGCAACACTGTGCATAATAAGATGGCTTTCAGTTCAATATAATAACAAAAAAACGACATTTGGGGTTTTTATTCAACTAATAAGGTGGGCACGCTGTGATCTGTACTATATTTTTACTGTAATTGACAGTTATCTGCAAAAAAAAAAAAAAAAAAAAAAAACAACACGGGAGTGGGAGGGAATGGGAGTCATTCTTCCGGGAGTGGAACGGGATTTTCCCCCAGTTTTTTCGTGGGATTGGGACGGGAAGAGATTAAAGTTTGTGATGCATTTTGGAAACAGGAGATGAGCCCCTGGTCTAATGCGCCACCTGGCTTGAGAAACCCGTTCTCAAAGACTTACTTTTAGCCATTATTTGGGTAGCACACATATTCTGAATGCCTTCGGCAGAATTCAAATGAGCCATTTTAATCTAGATTAATCTAGATTAATTCCAAAATTAATCTAGATTAATCTAGATTAAAAAAATTAATCTATGCCCACCTCTACTTTTTTTACTCAAGATTAACACTCATATGGAAACAAATTAGAATATCCAACTGCTTGCAGATATCAACCACGTGTAAAGTGGATGTTGGTCAGTAAAAGAACATCATGAAATAAAATACAGGCTTTACAACTTAAATAAGGTTGATTGTTAAGTAATTAAGATTTATTTAAACAAGCATTTAGACTTGTGTAATTGCAAAAGTGTGCAGTACAGTCACCTTATCGATTTCTATATATATAGCTATCATACCCGATAGTATAGGTAAACAATATAAATAAAGTTCAAGGTAATATTTGCCTTGTACACGTGCATTTTAAAAACTAACGTTAATCCTGTGTGATTAATACGCGAAAAACAGGGTAATTATTACATTTCAGCAGCTCGAACTTTTCTGGGACAGAATGCTCGAACACGACAGGGCAATGCCTCGAGCTAAGTTTGCACAGATGTTAAAACTCATTTTTACAATAATCGTCTGACAAGATTAAGGTCATATATAAAACTTAAGACAATTGTTTTCGACAGATATGCCGTTTGCTAATAACGGATGGTGGTGCAAATCGCAAACTCTGTCAACTATATTAATAGCTTCATTTAGTAATGATTTAACTCTGTTATCCATGTGTTTAACAAAACAAAACTAAGATTAAGTTTTAACGTTATCCAAAAATCTGTTAACATTGTTAACATGAACACTGTTAGCATCCGTAACTCGATAAAATAGAAACGGTAGGTACAAACCACTGGGACTGCAGATAGCTTAATAACTCTACACTTTACACTACAAACATACTTCAATTAATTAATAAGCATATTAATAACTTACCGTGGTAAAATTCGCATTAGCCGTCGTGAAGTCTCCCTTCCTTTCCTCTGTTCGCGCCACTTCGGACTCGGAGCCAAAGACGCATGCGCATCAATTATCTTGCTGTTTTGAGTACATTTTACTCGAGTTGTACATTTTTTGGTGTGATTTGATTAGATGGCGAATAAGTAAATATTACTTAGGAGATTGTATTTAAATGTACATATGTATTTTAGAACAATAAATGACAAAGAAACTGCAAGTAATGTACTGAATTAAACATGCCATTTTTAAGTAAAAAGACAAAATAGTATTTGTTTGTAAAACATACTTAAATAATGTTTCCATTATTTACAAGGTAAAAAAAAATCACTTTTTACAGTGTAGTTTCCTCAGTGATGGCATGAAAAGAAAAAAAAATCTCTTCCTCTTTACTGCCAATCATTACAATATTGTACTGCACTTCTTCAAATTTGGTTGACAAACTGCAACAATAGACACAACAATAACGTCCAGAAATCACGAACTTACCAGTTTTTGACCCTCTGAACTTACCGTTGGACAGGCAATACTTGATGATATTAAGTTGTTTTAGCTCAAACACATAATTACAATAAGATAGGCCATTAAAAAGTACAGTTTACTCAGAATTTATAATTAATGTAAAGAAATGACACATGTTTAAGTAATACAAACTCAGTTTGTTTGAGTAGACACTACTGATTGGACTTAAAAACTCAATTACAATAAGAAAGGACAAGAAAAAGTTCAGCTTAATCAGAATGAACAAGTAATGTCAACAAATGAGACACATTTAAGTAATATGTACTCAATCTCTTTGAGTTCAATCAAAATCTGGGTTTACAGTGTAATCTAAATCTTTAATTTGACTCGTTAGCTATTTTTGGGAAAGAAACAGTGGATCAGAGGTCGCCGGCTCAAATTTTAGATTTAGCTATTTTATTAGATTTTATATAGTTTTTCTGAACAAAGATAAACATGTACAGTGATGTGAGATATTAAATATCATGGATGAATATTTACTATACTGTAGATGTGTCACCTGAGATTCAGAGCCGGTTAAATATGACAATATGATTTCTACAGAGATTATTAGGTCTGTTAGTAACTTTATTAATCTTTATAGCATTATGTGTCAATGGTGTCCATTCATATCTGAGGAAAGAGCACGTTTCAAGTCTTTTCTCCAAAGTTTGCAGGTCTGTAACTCAAGAAGCGTTAAAGATATCGTAACGCCCGTTTAGCTGTTGGGTCTTAACGAACTTATCTTCTGCCATCTGTATTGAGCAGTGCTCAAAATCCAAATAATGTTCAGTTCTGTCAAAACTACTGCGTTGAACATCATACACCGTACCAAAAAAAAATTCTTAAGTAAATCACGATATGATTTCAGATTGCACTTCTTAG